>SMGU01001867.1:0-26680 GCA_004348175.1 Puccinia novopanici | reverse complement strand
AATATAACTGGTACAGTCACTTTGCTACCCTTCAGTGTCACTGATACAACAACTATGCTACATGTTAGCATAGCTAATACAGCCACTACGCTACAGGTTAGCGTAGCTGATGCACAAGCTACGCTACAGGTTAGCGTAGCTGATGCACAAGCTACGCTACAGGTTAGCGTAGCTGAGAAACAAGCTACGCTACAGGTTAGCGTAGCTGATTCAAAAGCTACGCTACTTGTTAGCGTAGCTTTTTTGACAACTAACACCGCTACAACACCGCTAACGAGAAATCTGGTTAGCGTTAGTTGTTCTTTTGGGAGGACAACTAACGCTACGCTAAAGCTACATTTCTTTTTTTTCAAAATCCTGTAGCGTTAGTTGTCAAAAATTGGCGCTAACGGTAGCTTTAATGTAGCGTAGCTTAATAAGCTAACGCTACGCTACGCTAACGCTACGGGTAGCGTAGCTGGCCCACCGTTGGTTGAAAGCAACCCCCTACAGACGTATTTCTAGAACCTGCGTGTAGATTTCTAGTTGAGTAGAAAGGAAGAATAAGGTCTCTCATACAAAATCAGTGAAAACAAGACTAGAGAAGAATGACTGAGGAAAAGGAATACATCCAGACAGAGAAGGAGAAAAGGAGAAATGGTCTGACTCACCTAGTCCAGTAGAAAGGAAGAATAAGGTCTCTACTGAACTAGGTGGGGGCAGGGAAGAGAGAATCTAAATAGTCATGATTAGGTAATCCAAGATTGACGTTTCAGTGAGCCTGTGTGGGGGGCTTCCCACAGGTTATTATGTTTTTGGATTGATCTGAGCATTCCTTTCTTCACAGCTTAAGGGTTTAACCATTGTATATACAGTGCCTAGACAAAAGATTTTGCCATGGTTTTTTTTTGTGTGTGTGAAATATCAGTGAATCCTACTGAAATGTCTGAAATACATCTCAAAATGATTTCAGTTGTCATTGTTGCCAAAGGAGGGCCAACTAGATGTCAATTTTTCACTCAAAAAAAGTAAAAAATAGAAATAAAAAAAGGGGCTTGGAGAAACGACTCCCAAGAAATGGAGGTCCGACTCCCAGACCTCCATTTTGGGAGTCGTTTCTCCAAAAACGCCTGCCTCTGGCTCCCATTTGGGAGTCGGAAGCCTTGAAAATAAGATGAATAAAATAAAATTTGTGGGAGTCAGAACTCCCATTCTTCATGAAACTGCACAAGTTGCTCCACCAAATTTTGAAGTTGGTTGGGTTGGAGTCAACTCCCACCTTTTTTTATTTTATTTTTTTTATTTTTCAACTAAATATACATATGGGCATATGTGTACCCATTAATAATTAAATTTCTGGGTTTTATAAGGCCAGAAATGTTTGAGAATGTAATTAAGAATTCATATTCACTGTTTGAAAACTTTCATGCCATAGGTGGCACTCATTAAAAAGTTATGTGTGCCCAAAACACATGTATAGCCACTATAATTAAGTTTGTACATTTTCTGAGTACAAAAAAAATTTAGTTCAGGATCTATACTCAAATGTTAAAAATTCCTAGACCCTTGGGGGCACTCTCTCAGAGGTTATGTGTACCACACAATTGGCAAAGTAGAAGATTATTCTGAAATACAGCCACACCTCTTTATTAATTTTTGTACAAGATATCACACTTAAAATTTGTCATGGATTTTTTTGGGGGCCTTCCAAAATATCCTCCAATTTTTAGAGTATTTGGGCGGCTAATCATTGAGATATAAATATTTCTTTTATTAAGAAAAACTGCCAAAATTGGCATGCCGACTCCCAAAGTCAAGGTGTGAATTGGAGCGCCGACTCCCAAAATGGACGTCCGCTAGGTCCTGGGAGTCCGAAATCCAATTTTTGGGAGTAGTTTCTCCAAGCCCCTAAAAAAATGAGATACCAAAAAAAATTTTTTTTTTAAATAATTTTCATTTATAATCACTCTTTTGCAGTTTCAACACTCCCCATAGCAATTCTCTTTTTCCCTCAAAAAAAAAAAAATTAAAGAATTTTAAAAAATATCCAAAAACTTATGGATTTTTATTTTTATGTTATGATGTTGTGTATTTTCAAATTTTTCATATTCATACTTATCAGTCCCTGAGGAACATGTGAAAAAAAAAGAATTGTGATGATTGCTTGTTTATTTTTTTTAAAAAAAAGAAAAACACCCAACAAAAACGTTTGTCTAGGCACTGTACAAGGATGGGTGGTTGGGCCAACCAGGATCTCCTGGCCAGTACACACTAACTGGCATGTGTACTGGTCATCACCATCCAGCAAGCTAGCTTGCCAGGTCAAGAACCAGCTGGTGCTGGCTATCAAAACAAGTGTGCCCCTAGCTCAATGACCAGCAGATCCTTGCCATCAAGCCTGGCTAGATGACCAGTATGTACTAGTCATCCAGAAGTTCACTCATCAATTTCTGCAAAACTACAACCAAACACCCTTCTCCCTGCACCTCCAAGCCTCCAGCACCAACACCCTCCTCCCTTCTCCCTTTCATGTTCTCTTTCCAGTGATCAACCCTTCCAGTTATCTGGTGCCACACCACTTAAAACCTCATGAGACATGTTCTGGCACTGCCTTGGAACTTTTGCTCCATTGTTTTGGATGCAATTTCAAGTTAGAAAACTTAGAAAAAAGGGTTGGATCTTGAGGATTCTGGTAATTTGCTTCCATTCCTCATGCCATTGGATAGATCACTGATTCATATTACATGAACCCAGCCCCTGAACCCCCTGAGAAACAAGAAACTGAATTTGAAAAAGTTGGAGAATATGAAGATAAAAGATAACCCATCCAACTGTGACATGAATGGTTCCAGCCAGAACCAGCCTTTGGAGCATCTCAACCACACAAAGATTCTGAAAGCGCTTCTGGAGCTGGAACTCAAGGAGGTGGAGTGCTCTTACCCTTGCCTACTTGAATCCTATGGAAAACCTTGATGAGACAAGGGAAACTCTGGGCCTGCTTTCCAGCTGTTGGATACTTGCCCACATGCACCCCCATTCTGTTCAGATTGAGTAGAGGCTGCTTCTGTACTTGGAAAGCCACTTGAAGCCTTGCACCTTGCATCATGATGTTTCCCTCAAATTTACTGAACTAATGTCTCCAATTGTCCTCAAAATTCCCAGCTCCCAATGACACTCCTTGCCGCACCATCTAAGGAACTCAAATTACTAGGTAGTACTGCAAAAAAAAGTGGATCAACTGCCTTCAGTTGAAATTCAGCATGCTCCAGCCAAGCTGCCATCCAAACTCCACATGTTTGCATTTGTAGATTTTTTGGCACAGTCACTGTGCAGTATGCACAGTGACTGTGCATCCAAGCTTGGTTGAATCAATATTGGAGAAAGGTTTGAGTAACACCACAAGCTTCCTTGGACTTTCAGCATGTCAACTGCAGGCAGTTGAGCATGTTTTTTCCCCAGTGTAGGGAGCTCAGAGTTATGTGGCACCTGCCAGTTCATGCTTGGCTCCAAGCTTACTGATCTGCTTTTCAAGTCTCACAAAGAACATCCATTCATTAAGGTGCTCCTGTTGAGTGTTCTAAAACAAAAGAGACTTCATTTAAGGAAACAGGACACTTGGAAGAAGTCAAAGGAGCTCAAGGAGCTCAAAGTAATGATTTGGATTTATGATAGTATTTTGACTCCATGCACACAACCTCCTCAGTTCTCTCATGAAGAACATGTTTTAGGAACAGGCAACAAGGAAGGTTACTAGAGCTCCCGGATTCAGGCATGTCTCATCAGAGAGTGATAACTCACCCCAAAATAAACATTGTGCAGAGCTGATATGGAAGCTGTAAGAGAGAAGATGGGAGGAAAAGAGGGTTTTTCTCTGGTTTTCATAGTTATGATGTGGTTTATATATACTCAAAAAAAATCAAGCACAGTTCAAAAAAGCTAATCTGATCTGAGATGTTGAGTATCAAATCTAGAAGATTGGATTCATACATTTTTGGCAGGGAAGTGGCAAAAAGGGTTTGCTGTTTTAAACTGGTGTAAAGAGTATTTTGTGTGATCAAAAATTTATGTTATTCTTTTTCTAGGGATCTTAAGGAGGTTTGGCATGGATAGCCAGATAATGTAGACAAAACCAAGAACAATATCACATACCCCAATATACTGCGGCAATGCAATGGATGATCGGAAGGAAACACTTCAAAAACTTATTGATGCTGATCCTGAAGAAGGCAAGGGTGGTGGCAAATAAAAATTTAATAATACCACCAAAGTTGAATATTTGGAACCTGATGCCAATTATCTTCCCCATAAGCAACCATCAGAAAGGAAACTTCTCCTGAGTAGGCCTGCAAATCCTGAATCAGAATTATCACAAATTCAGGTGGTCCCTGATTCCTTTACCTCTCACTGTGAAGAAATTCATTTTTCTACTCAATGTGGTTATGTATCCTATTGTTATTCTACATAAACTGGTTAAATGAATATGTCATATATAAAAGAGGGCCAATAAATACATCGGATCAATTTTTGAGAGGATTCTCCAATTAAAGGGGGAGCTCTGTTTTTCCAATAATTTTCAATGAAGTTTGAGCACTGGCCTCAGATGTTGGAACAGGCCTCATGAGTATGCACATAGCAAAGATTCTAATTTCTTATGAGGGGCTGGGTTCATGGAGGATGACTCAAAGCTTGAGTGGAGAGTGCTGCATGTCAACTGTGGGAAGTTGAGATTTTTTTTTGTTGCAGTGATACATAGCATTGTAGTTGCTGAACATTAAAAAGAAATGAAAGGTTGTGACCCATCAGTTCTCAAACCCCTCATGCCAACACCAGATTCAATTGATTCCTGATGAAAGAAGTGGAAAAGTCAGGGCAGCTAGGGTCCTGAGGCAAAATGGTGCCAATTTCATGATAGAGAGCCTCACTTATGCAAAATGTGAAGGCACTACAATGGCCTTGGGTTTAGCAATGTATATTGGTACAGAAGGAGGCAAAAGCAAGCCAATTGTTGAAGTTCTTAATTTTTTGTGGAAAATGCAAAGATTCTGGAGAGAATGTGTTGCAAAATCTGACACACAATAAAAATATAAAAAACTTACCAGGATCAGTTCCAGTGAGTAAGGATTTGAAGAGTTGTGGATAAGCCATGGTGTTTTAAGATACAGGGGCAATGCAAGCTTTCCATTTCTTTTCAATTTCTTATAGGAAGTTAGGAAATTTCAGGAATCATTGAAAACAAATGTTTTCTACATTTTTTCTTTTCTGTTCTTGGAAATCTATTTGACTGGCTTTCTGCATAATTATTTGAAGTATAAGGCAAAGAGAGGGACACAATCATGAATATTTTAGTGAAAAAAACAATTCATAACAGGGGGTGCTTGGCCACTCATTGACAATTTTTGTTGCTTTGGAGGCCATAGTGGGAATTAAATATTTCAATGAAAATTCTCAATGGCAGTGTTTATATCTTACTCATGTCTTGTTTTAGATTTTTTTTTTTTTAATAAAACAGGCATCCCTTAGGTTTTATGATGGATCATATGATCAGAACTATTTGTTGGGGTACATCAATTGAATAACTAGATGATGAAGACAGATAGTCATAAATCTTGAAAGGGGGTTAAACCTTGTGGTGCCAAAAATGTTGGTCTTCTGCATCAATTCCAAGAAAATTGTAGCTACTTCTGTCAACATGGATGGCCATCATCACAGGAATAATCCAAAGTTTTAAAAAATAGTTTTATTGTGTGTAAGAAGACTGCACAGTTATGGAGCTAGTGATGATTGAGTAACAAGTGATAATTTGAGAAAGCTCAGAATGGGAATCTTGAAAACTTTTTCACACTGGTGATAGCTTAATCAGCCTCACACCAACCAGAAGTTTTCTGTCTGCCATACTTAAAGGAAGCTCTTTCAATCATTTTTTGCTTTGTCAGAGTACTTCATTGCTATAGAAATTTAATAAAAAGAAAATCTTCATTTTTGAACTAAAGTTCCATCAAAACTGGGCCCAATATGCTAATGGTAGGGTTAACGTAGCATAGCCTAGCAAAAATCAGCCAACAGATAAAAAAAGTTTGTCATATCTGATAGCTGATTTTTTCTAATCCTGACAGAGAAAGTTAACAAAAGGGCTTTGCTATGCTGTGTTAGAGCACTATCTAGCAGTTTTTCCATTAGACAGCACTGCAGTGCAGTGTATCATCTATTTTGAGATGCTAATGCTACAGAAGTGGCTGCACAATCTGTTGGACTCTGCACTACACTATTTTGGCCAGCTAGTGTAGTGGCCCAGCCCTGGTGCCATGAAAGTGAAAAAGTGTTAGTTTTTCATACAAATCTGATTTATCTAGGTGGGTTGAGATGAAAAAATTGATGTTTAATACCAGGAAAAGAGAACAATGTGTACTGTATAAGGAGAGAACAAGAGATGGGATTATGATATAGATAGGACACGTGTGGGCATTGGTTGTTTTATAAGAAAAAATTCTGTTGATTCATGGAGGGTGCCATTTCTGAGGCATAGCTGAGGTGCATAACTTTATCAGGCACTTAAACCTATTCTCAAGATGGGCCAGCTGCTCTGCCAGGATGATAAATCAGTACAATATTCAGTTGGCAGTACATTGGTAAGTCCCAAACCCTAAAAATTGGCTCTTAATATATCTTCCACCAAATCATTTCCTATGGGTATAAATCAGCCTTGGTTCCTGCCAGCACCATCACACACATTCTACAAGTGTATTTTTGATTTGTTGAAACCTGTGAATATCCCAAAAGATTGGCAGTTTAGAGATCCATGAATGGATATATTTCAGGGAAGGGGAAGCATCTGGGCATTCCTCCTCTCCAGGCCAACTGCTGCACTCCTTCTCCAAGAAATCCAAGAGCAAGTGTCATCCTGCATACTCAATGGCAGAAGTTCCTACAAGGATGTGTGTATCTTGGATTTTGACTCCATGTTCCATAGCACACTTACTGTGTTTTTTTTTCATCATGGTCCCTCTACAGGGATGGTTGTCAACTTGAATTTTCTTTTGTTGCATGCAGCTTATTTTCTTTCTTTTTCTTTGCTTGCAATAGAAATGAAATTAAAATAAAGTCAATGAAAAGCAAACAAGAAGATAAACAAGGGCACAATCAATCAAAAGAAAACAGAAAGAGAAATTAGGGAACTGGGAAAAAAAGGATTTTAGAAACAGATCCAGAATTTTTCTTCTACCCTGATCTTGCCAGTGTGTGTTGAAGAAATGGGATGTGTTCGTCTGCTGGCCTTGCTCATGTGGGTTGGGGAGGACAGCCAGTGAGGCCGGTACCTTTTCTGCATTCACCTCAATCCACATCGCGTAGATAGTGATCGAAATATATGGCGTTTAGTGATCCGATAATTTGTTTGGCCCATGAGTTGTAGTTTTTGTCGGTCAGATCGTCGATTCCTTTTATCTTGTGTAAAGTTGACGACATAGCAAAGGCATGCGCTTGGTTGGTGCTTAGGATTAAACATCCCCGATTGGTCGCATTTTTCGCCGCTGTCTTTTGCAGGGTTCTCAACCTGCTTTACTCTGACTGTGATCGTTCGGACATGATCTCTCGCTACCATGCAATTTTCAAGATAATTCGACGAGGATCTGAATTATGTTGAGTTTCTGGAGTGGTTCCGTCAACCAAACAGCAATAAATATAGCTCTCCAAGAAGCGAGCGATACAAGGTGCAACACCGAGTCCAAGATAAAAAAGAGAGGCGTACATAAACGAGAAAGAAAGCAGCTTACACCGAGGCCGAATCCTAGATAAAAAAAAAAAGGCAAAAGTCAAGAACCGCTTAGAAAGCAAAAACGGAAGGCGAAGGGTAGAAAGAGAACCGACCACCGAGGACGGCATTATTAGAGACGTCCCTCTGGGCCACGGCATTCCAGTACTTGAGGCCGGCATCGAGGTCCGGCCGAGGTGGGCCTAGAGTGTCTGGGGTCATGGGTGCGATCATGGTTTCTACTAGCCTGGCGGGCATAGGGTGCAGCGTCCGTGTTGGTTCCGCGCGAATTCGGTCAATGCGTCTACCCCGGCCTGCCCGATCGGAACCAGTCTCTCGAGTCTTAGTCCCTCGTTTTTCTGCCTTCCCGGGAGCATGTCCGCGGCCCCCAAGTGACGCACAAAACCGTGGGAAAGGCCTCAGAAAGCTGGTGGAGCACACAGCGCGACAAAGGGGTTTCACAACGAATGCTTTGACGCAAAACGTTGCACAGTAGACAGGAGAGAAAATATGTACTGATACGAGGCAAAAAAGGCAGGGCTGAAGTGACACATGGGGAATGATGCAAAGCTAACAAGTGTGATTGGACAAAATGAATAGCAAGCAATAGGAGGCACCCAGGGGGGCATCTACGTCTATTGAGATGTACCATTGCCACTCATGTAGTCTTCAGCCACTACCGGAATTATCACCGCCCTTGTATCGACGACGGGCGGCCGGCGGACGGTGGGCCTACGTTGGCACCACCCCTCCCACGGGTACCTACATCATCTCTACCGCGCAGGTGTCCACGACGGCGTTTGCCGCCGTCAGGCAAGCCACTGCCGCTGAAGCTGCTCCGACTGCCTGCACCGTCCCCCATGTATCCGCGAGGTAGATTGTGCGCATGTGAAGGGTTGGCGGCCTCTTTCAAGTTGCTGCCGGGCACGTCGTATCTGATGTCGCCTCGCGGTTCAACGCTTGAAAAAAATGATAATCAACCTGGAGACAATTAAAAATAACTTGAAAAGTTCATCACTTACTCAACTGCTGAACTTAGTCCAGCTAAAAAACCACAGGGGCAAAAAAAAGACAGTTAGTGACGGAGGTTGGGGAATCAAAAGCCGAAGATGGAGAGGCTCCAGATACCTGCAACCAGAATGCAAGCGAAGTAAGCGATGCAGTACATGTTGGTAAGAATACTGGGATGTCGGTAGACAGTAAAAGGGTGGGAAATTGAACGAGCGAGTAAACCAGCAAATAGTTGGTGGCCGATTGCTTGGTTATTAAAAGAGAGACGGTCTCGTCAGGCTACTGACAAGTTATTTTTGAATATATTATTTAAGTGAAATTGAGGAGATATTTCCAGGCACCGGAAGAAGGCCTTTTATAGAAGCTTCTTCCAGGGTGCTGACTCGCATGCACGAAAAAACCGCACCCACACCCCGGGAGTGTTGTAGCCTGGAGAATATTTCTCCTTTTTAGGAGCACTGCATGGTTGACCGACGTCAAACTGCTGGGTTGACCCCAGACGGTGCAGTCAATCCGTCAGGGAGCCAGGGAATTGCTGGCCAATTCCTTGACGGCTGTTGGCCAGCTTTCCATCAGATGAGGATCAGACGTCTGGGACAGACGCACTTCTGCCGTCAATGTTTGACGGCAGATCAACCGGCCAGCATCTGTCAGGCTGGCGTCATTCATGCCTCGCCGTCAAGGCAATGCTGTCTTCCCCTGTCGGCAGATTGGCGTGACATGATGGTGGAACTTGATTTGCTCCTAGTCAAGCGGGTCCGATCTCAAAGGTCATGCTAATCAGTTTCAGGAGCTCGACTGTGGGATCGGTTGGTGAAGCCTACAAGTCAGCTGTGGGCCGGGAAGCGAGACTAGCCATATCACTTTAGTCAGCTGAAGAGATTCTTTTTTTTTTTTTCTATTATTTCTCTCATTTTTAATGGAGTGCTAGAGCTTGATGACAACGGGACTACTTTTGGTTCGGCAAGTCAAGTATATTTATCTGCAAAACAAAGCGCATAAACAAAAAAAAACAATTTGGTATGAATACACAACCTAACACATTCTCCCGCCACTTATAGCTTTTGATTTGCCAGAAATTAAGTCAGTTTCTAAATTCGTGAGGTTAGATTTCAACTCCAGTTGTTCGATTTGGACTTGATCCTAAGAATAATGAGAATAAAACCACACATAGAGTTTGTCAGCTTATGTGTACTTGGAAGATGAGACACCAAGGGATCAAGATCTCCAATGACCCTAGATCAACATGATTTTGCGTGGGTGGATTGAGGGTAAACAAGGGGAATACTCACGACTAATTTCTTCAACTCGGATTTCAACTTCTTGATTTGGTCCTCTGTTACCGTGGTCGATTCGATTCGATTCAAATCTTTTTCCACCTGTTCAATTCGCTTGACTTGACTTGTTATCTGGGAATCTCACGTCAGATGGTCAGTCGTCTTGTCTTCATTCATCTGATTCACCTAAAAGAATGAGTCAGATGACTAACTTTCAATGTTGATGCCTTGAGCTCTTCAACGGACAGCAAAAGCACGTTGCAAGCGTTTTGATATTCTTCGAATAAATCTGCACATAAAAATTACCCCAGTTTTGGTTAGATGTAGGTCTTTTTTTGTCTTTGTTTTTTTGTTGTGGATAAAAACTCTTACGAAGATAGGCATAGCTTCCGGTAACGGTGAGACCTGTTAGGAATCCCAAAATTCTAATGGAATTGAATTGAATAGGTACATCATTTTTGGGGAATGACAGTGATTTTCGAATCATTGAAAGACAGATCTGCAAGTCTCAGTTGAGGACTAACCCGGCCCTAATACCACCGATCGGACGATTGTAGTTGACTGATGGCGGGGTGACGACCTGCAGGTTGGGCTGATTTCTGGTGAATAAGGTGGAGGAGAAGCTTCGTTCCTGGATTGAGAATAGTCGACGAGGCAGTGTTCTGGTTAAGCGAGCCATGCTGTCGGCAGACGGAAGACTGTGTGGTTTACTGAGCAGTGGCACAGCGAGGATGTCTTGGTGCCGGTGGTGCCGCCCCCCGGGTGGCCCGGCCAGACGGGCATCCGGGCTGGCACTCGGGGAATCGGGGGTTGGTTGCCGCCAAGTTTTACACAGCTTCAAGCCAAGAAAAAAAAAAAAAAAAAAAATGGAAAACCGCAAACGAACACACACGAATCCTGCCAACGATCAAAACCATCAAGCGAAGAAGAAGGCAAAAATAAAACATGCTCGAGCCATACACACCCAGAGCCTTAAAACGGTACGTCCAGAAACATTTCCTTCATCTGCTGGTAATCTAGCTCTGATAAGGTCATTCATTATCATCAGGGCCCGAAATTGCCGCCGTTCTTGGACGTGGAGAAATTTATCAACGTATTTCAACCTTTTTCTTGCGGCTTAATTTGGTCGAGGCAGTAATGTGCACTCCAACTCATCCAATTCATTCTCGTTGGTGCCCCTTTCAGTCTAGAGCTTTTGAGATTGGTGCCATGGAAAGGTCCATGAAGCTAACTCGGTAAGAAACATCACACGATTATTATTATTAAATTTGCTTTATTCCTGATTCTCATATCGTTAAGGCAAGCCGCAGGCAAAAGATCTTTTCAAACTTTACCAAGACATTTAAGAAGACGAGCAGCCAGTCATTTCGTTAGAAGGGTACCCACCAAATTGCGACCCAAAGCCCGTTTCGAAGTTTGTACCCGCTTGCTTTCCCCCTCCCCTTCAAGATAACCGCTCACCCTCCTTTTTTTCTTTTATTTTCATTCGTTTAAATCTGTGTGAAGATGAAGAATGATAAGCCTAAAGTATTATCCAAATCTGTCAAGCGCAAATTAAGCCTGAAGGAGCATAAAAATCGTGACAGAACAGCAACCTTGTTGAAGCGACAGGGTGAGTCTCAAAACGACAACAACAACACAAAAAACATGATACAAAATTCGCGTATTGGGTTTTGGTCTTGTTTTCAGGCCTAATCTTTTGGGTATGATACACAGTCGAAAAGAAATGGCTGAAGACGCACATTTGGCACGCAAAACGCACAAAAATGACGGATCCAAACCTCCGAACCGCGAAACCCTTTTGGGAGATGGGCCCCTGATGAGTGTGATTAGCCGTTGTCTCCAACCTCAACACATTCTCCCTAGCATTGCTGGGGGCGCCCCAACAACTCCGTGGAGCTTGACACGCAAATCCGTGAAGTTCGCCCGGCAACTTCGCGCTGTTCATGATGCGCCAATCGCTAGACATGGATTTACTCTGCGCGATCTATCTTATTACACGCATTCTCAACTTCATAGGCGAAGAGGGGTCATCAAGCGAGCACTGAAAACACTTGGTGATCCAACCGGGGTGGATACTTGCTCCATAAGGTCTTTTTTTTACCATATTGACGAATTCGGGTACTAATTTGAATTTGAAAAATTAAATGTGATCCGATCGCCAGTCCACCGCCAGCCAAGAGGATTAACTATACATTGGTGCAATCCAGAGGCGTTCCCATCAAGGCTGGCCGTATTCACTTATTGGTCCCGCAATTTTGCTGTGGCGTCCGATGTCTGACTCCCCAAAGGGTCCGCGCCTCGACCACGCACTTGATGATGCAGACGCCCAGCCAGGTGCCCTCAGTCATTCATCTGCGTCTTCAACTCAACGTACTGTCTTACTTCAGATCCACCCGTCCATCAAGGCTCCAGTAATGCAAGCAATCAAACTCGCTTCTCAAGACATGGTACTGGTCGAAGAACTCGACGAATTGGGCTGTCTCGAACTTGGTGGACCAAGGTGTTTAGAAATGATGGGTCGTGTTCTGACAGGTATTCAAGAAGACGAAAAACGCGAGGTCAGCTAGCACTCATCAAAGCTTCAAGGTACTACATTTTTTGGAATCTCGAATCTACATTTACATGTACATTATTTTCACAGGTTGAAACTTGGCTGGACGCAGGATTCAAGCCTAATGTTATTCCGATTGGGATGATTGTTGGACTTACTGTTGATGATCCCCGACTCAAGTTTCGTGACACCTTCGTTTCTTTTACATGGAAATATTGGTTCAGCGTTTGATGGTTTGCCTTTTTTTTTTTTTTTTCTTCCGATAGATTTCCGCCTAAGAAGAAAAAAATACCCGACGCTCTCAACACGCTTCAGACCAAAGTAATTCAACCTGTTATCCGTCTTGCTAAGTGTGAAAGATTTTGGGATCGATCGGAAAGGCAGAAAAAGGTCAAGTTCAAAAAGTCCGATCTGGACCGAAGAAGAGCCAATGTTAGTAGCTTCCCACATCCCTAAATGTCACAGTCCTCTACAGAGGGCCATTGATATTGTCAATGACCAGCTGATCTTGCTTTGGAATTCATACAGCTGGATATACCCGGAAGCGCACTTGATAGGACAGAGGAAGATGATCGAATTTCCATGTTGCTAGTACGAGTGGGTGGTGGGTGGAGAATGATCCTTCCGAACAATTGGACGAAAGCATTCTTCCACTCTTTTATATTTTGCTCGGCTCGATTGGTTTGTCTTGAACAACGAGCTCAGATCGACTTTGAGGCCGGTCGCCCAAGTTTCCCAAGAGATTATCCAACCTTACTACCGGCCACTGAACTTGCGGATCAACAAGGCTCAGAAGAGGCGAGGCATTGGGCCAGTAAGCCGCCAGCCAAGAGGGTTAACTATAAATTGGTGCAATCCAGAGGCGGCGAGGGCGGTGATTCTTTCGTGCCAGATTGGAATGTGGTAATTGGCCGAAAAGGAATTCAGAGAAACATGCGCGGCGAGGTTCTGGAAGACGGAGCTACCGAGAATCCTGTCGAGGGTGGTAGGCCTCAGCCCTGGCTCTTGATCGGACCGCTGGTGGGCGTGATAATGGAGAACGTACAAAAACTGGCGGATTCGGTACGCGGGGGCGCATCCTTGGAAGTTGTGTGCGGGCTTGGGTTCCAACTTGTGGACCGAATGATCAAGAAACTCAAGACCGATTTGGCGTGGACTCAGCCTGAGGACAGTTGCCAGTCCCTGCAGCAATTGGACGCGGGACTCGTCAGAGTGAAGATGCGTCCCAGCGGTAATGATGGAAGAGCGGGAGTGATAAAACCCCTCGCAAGGCTGTATTGGAATCCAAACAAAAATGTATGTAGTGCTTCTGTTCCCCTTTTTTTTTTTTTTTTTTGGCGCCGAGCGTACGTGCGCAATATTGAACCATCACAACGCGTCTTTTCTTTTTTCGACTTGCGCCATATGATGCACGTATGGACGAGATTAGGAAAACCCTCCAGAGGATCGGAAAGGGAATGACGCAACCGAGTTCATTGGATTGATAACCACCGGTAGTTTCCGCTTGACCAATGGCTCATCTGTCGGATTTGGCGCCGTTTCTCTCAAAAAGTTGATCTCAATGATTATCTCTCAACGGTACGTATTTCTCTCCTTCTTTTCCTACTACACGCGTATCATTCTTCCCCCAGTCACGCGCGAAAACCTGATGATGATATTTCCACTTACATTGGCATCTCGACCCAAACAAAAAACAAAAAAAAACCCACTTTGATTCCATGTTATGTATTTTTTTAGGTGGGCGGAGGCCGCTGACGTGACGGCTGATCAAGCCCAAGATGACAAACAAGCAAGTTTGGCGGAGAAACAGAGGGATAGAAAAGCAACTGCAGCCTGTTTTTTCCACGTTTCGTATCGCAACAAGAACCAATTCTTACTCGAACCTGCACGCATCGAACTGGTCTTGTGACGTCAATACCTCTCGTTCTCTTGGTCTCTCTGTGCCTCCTCTCCCTGTGAATGAAATCTCATCAGACTGAAAAAAAAAAAAAATCTGGGGCTTATCATTTCCTACCAGCCGTCCATGTGCCGAACTCTAGTAGTCTATGACCTATATATGACCCCTCCTCTGTTTGCAAGTGTTGGTCACACCGCGGCTTGGTTGTACTGTTGTGTTCCCCTCTTGCCTCATGAAAGGAATACATGAACAAGGGAAGCCAGTGAGGATTGTCATACAGCTTTGCAAAACCACTGTTGCCGGGGCTCGCCCCGCCCCTGTACCAGCCGACGTGTGTCGATGATGGGCAGTAGAGGGGGGAGGGAATTGGGCGGTGTATGGACCCCATAGCGCTTCAAAAACAGCTCCAGTTGGTACGCATGTTCCGTAGGCTCACCGTGGCCTGCCGCGGCATGACAAAAAAAAAACTGATGCCAGCTGCCCTACGGGACTTTTTTAGTTGCAAAAACTTTGACACATGTATGGAGAGAGGTGAGAAAGCTGACCCATATTGGGTGATGTGGAGCGGAGTGAGAAGCCAACGAGATGAGTAATATTTCATGTATATACAAGTTACTACTATTTAAATACAAGCACTCAGGGGGTCTAGGAGAGCCATGGACGGAGCCGAGGTACTGGGTTAACAACAATGGGTTTGCGGGGCGGCGGGTTTGAGCGCAGCGCGATAGCGTCTGATGGGGCGGACGATGGAGCGAGTGCCGATGAGGGGGTGTGCGGGAGCAGGCTGGGCAGCGGGGCGTGGCATGTGGGCGGCCAGGCTGCCGGGGGCTCCGTCTGCGATATGTGGCGGGCTGCTGGGAGCGTCTGCCGTGAACCCGCCAGTTGGTATCTTCGGCTCGTCTAGGGTCGGCACTCGAGGCCGGCTGTGGTGGCTGCCTGGGTTACCCGACCTGTTGCCGTTCCCGCTGGGAGCACCGCTCGATGCTCCCCACGGGGCTGCAGTCGAGGGCGGCTTCGTGACAGGAGCGTAAGCCGGAGCCCCAGATTTCTTTCCAGGGTTCCATGGGTTGACGGCCGGTTGGGCGGGATGTGCCGAGCCTGTTTTGAGGAGTCAGTTCCCAAGGATCAATCTTTGGGTATAAGAAGAAGGTCAGAGGGCGCCAAACTTACCACCAGGGCCTGAAGGGGCAGGCAGGTGGGGGTTCCGGGTTCCAGGGATGGAGTCGTGGCCCTTATCCGGGGAGTCAGGGCCTCGATTTACAGGGACGGGGTCGTTGGCACTCCCGGGCTTATTGTGGGTTGGTTTTCTGTGTGTTGGTTTTCCAGTGATGGGGTTGTGCGCGTTAGGAATGGCAGAAGAGTTGTGACTCGAGCCTGCGGGGTTGGCTTGATGGGAATCAGCAGGAACACCGTGTTTGCCGGCTCGAGTAGAGGTGGCCTGGTGGGCGTCAGCAGGGCCAGCCGGCGCGCCTTTTCGAGTGGAGTTGGAGGGCGGAGTGAGGCCGCGATGTTTGCCGTCTTGGATGACTTTCTTGAGGCGATCAGGGAAGCGAGGGCCGACGGGAGCAGGCGTCTTGGCAAACACTCCCGTCTGGCTGCTGACTGCTTTCGAGATTTGAGTGAATTGGTGCGTGTGGATGTTGACGCTGGCCAGCAGCTTCGGGTTGACTTGCGCCTTCTGAACGGCTCGAGACACAATCGTGTCCACATTCACTCCCGCCGCGTACGCTACTCCAAGTGCAACCTGCATCTGGGTGCTGATCCGTTCGAAGGTAGCTAGACAAAGTAAGTGTATTTAAAAAACAGCGTCAATCCAACATCATGATTCATGATGAATCAGCGCAGGAAACTTGGATGAAGCCAATGCTTACATCCAAAGGACGATTGGTACTGGGTGGGAAAGCGTCGCTGGCAGTATTGGACCATGGATTGCAACTGAACAAACCAGGTCACAATCGTGGTTTGAATAGTTTCCTGTTGACGATGGAAGTATCAGCATCCAAACTGCTGGCGGAAAAAGTTATTGCAGGGAAGTAAGAGATGCTCACGGTGTTTACTCCATCCAAGGCGCAATCACAACCGCCGGAGATAGCCTCCACAGCTTGAGTGATTCTTTGTTGGAATTGAGTGAGGGTGGCGCCGGCCTCCTGGATGGTGGTTTGGGAGACCAAGGTGCGAGAGGTCTCAACGAAGTAGGTGCTGATGGAACTGTAAGTTTCTGTGACTTGCGAAAAACTGGTGGCAATGTGCTCTTCCGAGATCTGCGTTGCCTGGGACTGCACCACCCCTTGGCGTCTAGAAAACGGGAAATAGGGCCATCATCATATCAGTAATTAATACTGAGAAGGTTCAACTTCTATTGACGAATTTACAAATCTACGAAGGAGATATGATGGCAGCACCCACCCATAAAGAGCCGGCGGGCGCTGAAGAGCGAGACCTGTGGAAGGAAAGAGTCTCTTTCAGTTTTAGTGCTCATCAACCAACACACAAGCTCATGGCAGAAGTTGTGAAGCACGCACATGGGGCCACAGCCCAAAGGAATATGATGGCGGAGTGCATAAGGAAAGTCTATCTGTAGGAATCTGTCGCAAAAACAAAGACTGACAACAACACACTGTGCTGGGGGTGGAACTAGAAGGGGATTGTGCATCCTGATGGCGGTTTTTATAGCGAAGGAAAACATTCTCGCGTGCTCCTATCGTACTGCCGCTGGTAATGAGGCAGACGCCCGCGCGAAAAGAAAAGACGCACCAAGGCCGGCCTCCCTGGTGTTAGGTTCTCATGCCGATGAGTGATGGGGTGGCAGATGCTCAGTCGGAAGTTGACAACATTTGCATTCCTCTTGAATTGCATGCAATTCTTCAGCCGCCTGATATCACCATGGCCATACATCAGGCCAATTTCAGTCGAATAAACTTTGATTCCGCCACGGTATCGGCGTTTTTTTTCGATTTCATAATGCGAAATCGACTTTCTTGTCCTCTTGAATTGCCTGCAATTCTTCAGCCACCTGAATATATCACCATGGCCATACGTCAGGCCGTCAGTCTCAGTCGAATAAACTTTGGAGTCCGGCGCGGAATCGGCGTTTTTCTCGATTTCATAACTCGGAATCGACTTTCATTCGAGTCCTTTTGACAAGCTGATCGATTTGTTTACGACACGGCCCCAGATGTCCCGCGACCGGCATGTCGAGCGAGACGAGCAGATGCAACGATATGGTTAAGATTTAAGTTTTATAATAATTCCCCGGGCAGGGGGGTTACAACCTGTACACGGCAAAAGCCCCCGGACGTCAGGTCGCCCGCCTCCCCGACAGTCTCCCCGACCTCGCCGACCCGATTGAGTTTGGCGGTCGACTCGCCGGATTTGAGGGCAGGTCGGGGAGCATCGGCGGATCGACCACACAGCCGACCGCACGCGCTCACGGTCGGCTCGGCAGACCCAGGGCGGCTCGCCCCCCTCCGCCCACTCCCCGTAAGGTCCGGTCAGCCCGCCACAGCCGCTCATTCGCTATTTCCCTTCCTGAAGGGCCGACCCTTGTACGCTTGCCATGATTGCTACAGATGGTTGCATTCTCGCAGACATACTGATATACACCCTCTAATTGCTTCTGTCGATCTGCGATAGTGGGATACTGGATCTAGTTGAGGCGGTGTTTCACAGCCTCAAAGGCACTGGCCAGGCCGATCGACCCCGCGGCTCAGTGAAACAGAACGTGCGCAGTTCCAGGTTCTGTGAACTATTAACCTTGAGAAAAAACTTGTATTATCAGGCGAGGCGGTAGGCTTCGATCACCTATTTCTGACTTTCATGTCCCCGTAAGGTTAGGAGCTGATAAAATCATTTCTCTTGTCCAACGGTTAAAAAAAAAAAAAAAAAAGAACAGAACAGAACAGAAGATGTTGTGTACAAAGATATTGGCATTCAAGATATCTCCAGATACAGGTCAGCGCCAAAGTCAAAGTCCCGTCGAATTGGACGAAGATGTCGGGGACGAAAGATTGCACGCGTTACCACAGCCCTCAATCCGCACAACTGGTTAAAAAGCTTAAACCAGCGAGCGAGAAGAGAAGAAAACATGTGCCTTGAAGAAAGATTTTCACTTAAAAAAGTGGTAACTCGGCTTGACTCACCAAGAATTTGTGAAAGACTGAAACTGACAAGTTCTCATGCGCAGGTTTTTTCGGAGTACATAGTCAAGTCGGTAGCGCAGCTTGATGGTGTTATCTCGCTGGCGAACGCGTCGGTTGCATTGAGTGAGACAGCGTGTCGACCAGACATCATAGACTCGGACGAGACGATGGTCAAATTCACCATCCTCCCACATCCATGCACGCGGGTTAGGCGAGACGACAGCGACTTCATCTTGAAAGATGTTTCCGTGGGTGGAGACAAGTCACCTGATCCTCCTCACCGGTCCTAACATGTACAATCTTATACATACGCCATTGATTATTATGAAATCAATCTTGGCTGCTGCCAACTGACTGTTATCTCAATCTTCTTCTGCTCATTAGGGCTGGGAAATTTACCTTGCTCAGGATGACGCGTGTTGCTACTATCTTGGCTCAAATCGGATGTTATGTCCCCGCAGAAAGTGCGGCCATTTCTCCTGTGGATCGGATCTGTACTCGCATAGGCGCCTGGTTTGCACTTGCTACATTCAAGGGTGAGAGATTTTTCGCTGATTCATCCATATGAAAAGGAAAGAAAGGAGCTAAACATTCAGTGGATTTTAATATTTGACCAACAATTCTCGCACAGTGGAGATGTATGATGCTCGGAAATTCATCCACGAGGCCACGTCAAAGTCGCTCGTAATTCTTGAGGAACTCGGGAGAGACACGACTACTTTGGATGGCCATTCCCTTTGGCTGATCTTGATTTTTTCTTTTTTTCTTTTTCAGCATAAAGGCATCGACGGTTGCTCTATGGGCTCACCGGCGAACAACCACCACCGACAACCACCATTAACCACCACCACCAACAACCATGATACCCTTTATAACCCAACGATCGCCTGCTAGCACCACTTCCCTCAGAAAACGACTCTATTCCCCTGGACCACCCCTCGAATTACAGAGTTGCTTCAAAATTCTCGCAAGTATTGATTTCCGCAATATCCAATGGTCTCTATAACTCAAGCATTTGGTTTCACTACGGACTGCAAGGCACAGCGGAGCCTGTACTACCACTCCACTGCGCGGAAGCAAGGCATCTGGGCTGCGGCACAAACCTAATCCTCCCCATTACCGATTACCCATTGGTCGACCGTCGATCCCAGGATGTCTCTGCTAGCCACCAAGGCCATCGTCAAACCGGATGTCGGACTCGTCATCCAATCTGGGGTGCAATCGAAAACTGTCAAGGTACGATGGACCACTCAAGTCCTGCATCGGATAGTCCCAAAAGTGAGTCCGTTTTGTATACTTGTTCTTCTTCTCTGCTCCGTTCGCGATGCAAATGTACACTGATTAAAAATCACCTTGTCTACTCCGTCCATGACAAAACGAATAGTGCCAAACGAGGTGACAAAGTCGAGATAGTCCCCATTGGTCGAAGGATAAACACCATCGACAATGGAATTGGATATAACAAAAAGGGGTGCGATCCACTTAGTCTGACCTTCGATCCCCTCCAAGCCTGGCGCCCTCTCCGCCTCCTCCAACATTGCAACCAAGCGAGGGATCGACGATCTGCACTTCTTTATTGGTGACGAAGCAATTGCAAACAGCACATTCAAGGTATTCCGCTTAAATCCCCCTCGATCTGGTATCATTTAAACAGATAGCTGATGACTTTGCACAGGACTTTACATTGCTGTCCAGGCTGTACTTGCCCTGGCTGCCAGCTGGTCTAGTAACAAAGTCCCGGGTCGAACTTTGACGGGAACATTAATTGATTCAGGAGATGGTGTAACACATGTGATCCCAGTGGTATGTGCTTCCCACAAATGAACATGTCTTTTAGCCTGGCCATTCATGTAGTCGCATACCCTTAAAGGCAGAAGGATAGGTCATTGGCTCATCGATCAAGCATATCCCACCGGACGAGATATCACATACTTTGTACCACCGCTACTCTAGGATCTTAACGAATCATTGAACATCCCAGTCTATGAGTCAAGGATTGCGGAGAAAATTGAGTAGGATTCCGGATACGTCTGTGGTGATACGGTGAAGGAGTCCAGGAAATATAACACCAAACCTGAAAAATACATCAAGTGACTGTGGGTTTTTGTATTCATCTTCCCTTAATCAATGATGAATCTATGAATACTTGAAATCATGGCTGGCCACTTGCTAACTTGGCCTCGCCTGCCAGTGAGTACTACGTATGCATCAACTCCGGATCCTCTTTACCCACGAGGGTGGGGTAGATATCGGCGATGTCGATGCCAAAGCGGCCAAGATCACCGTCCCAGGCGATGGTAATCTCCCCAGCCGAGCCAAACTCAAAACCAGCTTTCTCGCTGCAGTGCCTCACCATCCTTAGGACGCACTGGTCGATCTCTTGGCCAGACTGTACTCAATGTACATCGATCTCCACTACACCTACCTCGAACTCAACCCCCGCGTATGTATGGAGGCTGTGGGTGGGTCCCCTTGGATCGCCTTCCTCGACATGGCTGCCAAACTGGACCAAACTGCGGATTATATTTGCGGGGCCAAGTGGGCTGTTGGTCGTGAAACTGTGGTCGCTGCCCAGACCGTGATTGCACATGGCCAGGGGCGGACATTGGTGGCTAGGGGCGGTACCTCCATTGTATACTGGTAAGTCTCGTATAATCATAAAATCTGCCAGGTTTCTGTTTGAAGTATTGTAGCTGATGGTCTATGGACGACAACTAGCCGACTATGACTCAGGTTACACAAAGACTATTTTGGACTTTCAGGTTACGCAAAGATTTGGACTTCATGACCCGCGGCGAGCCCCATCCAGAAGTTAAGGTCTTGATTATCGGTGGCAGTATGGGGGACGCGGCTTGTGATTCACTTTTTCTTTTTTTTTTCCCTAGTCTTATCGACCATCATCCTATGTAATCACTTAATGGGCGAAACGCTAGCTGCCAGAAAGTGTACTAGGAAGCTACTGATAGTGACAGATGAACGCGCAGAAACTGTTTGGAACGGATGGAAAGACCAAAAGGACAAAATGAGGATTGATGGCGTCACACTTGACGTAGTGTGAGTGCCTGCTGATGACGAATACAAGAAAACCTGAACTTCTTCCACTCATCCGTCGAGTGATGTCTAACTGTTTAGCTCATAGACTTTGCTTGGGTTACAGCGGTATTGGTTTTGATGATCTGGAACTGGGGTTCCTTGAGGCCAACAAGCCAGAAATCAAGGTTTGCCACAAGTTATCAGTCATGATGAATGTTTTCTAATCAATCTATCCTTGTTTTTACACACATCTGACACAGGCCGCCTATGGACTGACACTTTGGAAACTAAGTTCTGGTCTAGAAAATGATTCTGCCTGTTGGGCTGCCCTGGTAGCAGTGATCAAAGCCCAATCTCCACAACCGTGTGTGACGGGCAGCAACGCGACACCAGTGCTGCTCACTCTGGGTTATCCTGATAGCGAGACCGCGAAGGTTGACGGCTTTGATCCGCAAGAGACGCTGTTGATCAGGTGCTGCATGCAGAAATGCACCACGGTGGTCAGACCGATGTCTGCCAAGAAAATGAGCAAGTTTGGTATCTCCAGCGAGCTTGAACAGAGGCGGAGGAACTTGGCCCTCATGCAGTCAGGAGCAGACCCACAACAACAATATCAAGATGATGATGCTCTTCAGGGGCTGCTGCAGACCAATCGGAAACTTGTCTACGTCACCAAGCAGACCAAAGGTGGCCCCCGCAATGTCGCCGGAGATGATAGCGATGATCCCGACATGAAACACTCGAGTGACGATGAGCCGGCCCCGCTCCAAGGTCGAGAGGCCGATCAGGAGACTTGAGCTAAGGCTTACAAGTACGGAACCAGTCTCGTCATCGTCGATAAAGAAGACGAAGCACGGATTCGTCAATCTTTCTCGCCATGTATGGAAATTCAAGGGTTCATGTTGCTAGAAATGTGAGCATATTTCCAAGGCCAAATTTAAGATTGACATATTTATATCTTGATTACACACCGAGCTGAATCAGAAGTGAAACACGATTGTTTTTAGATCCCTCGACATTACTTTCTCAACAACGTACAACGTTTATTACGTTTCTCCTATCACGAGTGATGCTGGCAGCTAGCTTACATTTTCTGCGCTTGTCCGGGCCATGCGCGACACGAAACGGGCGGCTCTTGTGCGATATATTAGTCGAGTAATTACAGCCAAGCCCAAGATGGC
Organism: Puccinia novopanici; assembly: GCA_004348175.1. Lineage (NCBI taxonomy): Eukaryota > Fungi > Basidiomycota > Pucciniomycetes > Pucciniales > Pucciniaceae > Puccinia > Puccinia novopanici. Next base: position 3,862 of record SMGU01001867.1, on the reverse strand, counting down.
AATTCTCATACCAGTGGTCAAGCAGACCGTCCGTTATTTTCTATTTGTCCAGGTAAAATTCACTATCAATGCCCCTCTCCCTCCCCAACACACGGCGACAATTTAAATGGTATGGAGGCTAGTTTTAGGCATGACGCTAAGTCCCGTTCGCAGAAGACTTGAGAGAGTATCCATGTGCTGACGGAAGAGATGCAAGAAGCGATAGATGATTTGGTAGAGAAGATGGATCTGGCAGCAGAAGAAGAGGCAACCACATCGGAGTGAGTTCTCATGAGTACAAAGAGAAGACTGGTGATTCATCAACTAATCCGGCATTAACATTTTGGCGCGTCTCATTGAACCCAAAAGTCGCAGCGCTACGCGATATTTTGCACAAGATCTCGGCTTGGCATCTGGTCTAGCAGTGAATCAATTAGAAGGGCTATGTATTCACTGTTTTATGGACCAGCCATCATCGGATCGGTTGTATCTGCTGAACTGCATGTGCAGACACATCACTGGGCCAATCTCGAAGCCGAACGGAAGAAAGAGTCGCCGTTTAGCGAGTCCGTTGGAAATGCTCTAACCCTTGACAGGGTTACAGTCACCCGGACTCGCCGCAGCAGGTTTAGGTGTCCTCCCGCTGTTTTCACCCGGGAGAAAACGCTATTGGAATCCATTCTCTTTCTCCTGACCTGAGCGCCTCACACGCACACGCACAAGGACTGCATAGGATATTTGTTTTTCCTAATTCGACGTTTAACTAGGTTGCTTGTTTGAAACATATTAAAGAGAAATCAGGGAGAGACAGTAAGTAGGATTCATCCCGTCAAGGTGCGATCGATGATACAATCACCCTCAAAAGCAAAGTGGAAACAAAAATAAAACAAATATTACACGAAAACACGTGGCGCGAGAAAGCATGTCAAGGGTTTCGCAGCACGAAGTATGTACAAATATAGGGGAATGAGTGTGGTATGGGTAAGCAGCTAGGGCGACCGATAGCGAAGGGCTCCAAGGACCTTACGATGGACCCGAGAGATCAGGACCGCGGCCAAGGACTGTAGATGTATATAAAATGAAAGAGGTATAGGAAAGTTAGTTGCAAGTACCTTGACGAATGTGGACAATGGAGAGGTGAGAAAGCTTACCCATGGGTGATGTGGAGCGGATTGAGAAGCAAAAGAGATGAATAATATTTAATGTAAATATGTACAAGTTACTATAATTTGTATAGATGCACTCAGGGGGTCCAGGTGAGCCTTAGACGTAACCTAGTTACTCAGTTACAACAACGGGTTCGGGGTGAAGACACGGAGTCGGCTTTGACCGCAAAACTATTGGGTCTCATGGAGCGACCGCCAATGTGGGAGTGTCCGGGAGCAGGCGGGCCAGCGGGGCTTGGCATGTGGGCGGCCAGGCTGCCGGGGGTTCCGCCTGCGATATGTGGCGGGCTGCTGGGAGCGCCTGCAGTGAACCCTCCAGGTGGCATCTTCGGCTCTTCTAGGGTCGGCACTCTAGGGCGGCCGTGGTGGCTGCCTTGATTGCCGGACCCATTGCCGTTCCAGCTGGGAGCACCGCTGGATGCTCCCCACGGCGCTGCAGAGGGCGGCTTCGTGACAGGAGCGTAAGCCGGACTAGTTCCAGACTGCTTTCCAGGGTTCGATGGGTTGACGGCCGGTTGGACGGGATGCGCCGAGGCTGTTTCAAGGGTTGGGTAGGAGTCAGTTCCTAAAAATTTGGGTCCAAGAAGAAGGTGAGAGGGCGCCAGACTTACCATCAGGGCCTGAAGGGACAGGGAATATGGAGTCGTGTCCAGGTGCAGGCAGGTGAGGGTTCCGGATTCCAGGGATGGAGTCGTGGCCGTTAACTGGGGAGTCAGGGCCTCGATTTACAGGGACGGTGAGGTGGTCGTTGGCACTCCCGGGCGAGTTGTGGGTTGGTTTTTTGTGTGTTGGTTTTCCAGTGATGGGGTTGTGGGCGTTAGGAAGAGCAGAAGAGTTGTTACTTGAGCCTGCGGGGTTGGCTTGATGGGTATCAGCAGGAACACGGGGTTTGCCGGTTCGAGTAGAGTTGGCCAGGTGGGGGACAGCCGGCCCGCCTTTTCGAGTGGAATTGGAGGGCGCCGGTCCGCTTTTTCGAGTGGAGTTGGAGGGCGGAGTGAGGCCGCGATGCTTGCCGTCTTGGATGACTTTCTTGAGCCGATCAGGGAAGCGAGGTCCGACGGGAGCAGGCGTCTTGGCGAAAACACCCGTCTGGCTGCTCACTGCTTTCGAGATTTGAGTGAATTGCTGGGTGTGGATGTTGACGCTGGCCAGCAGTCTCGGGTTGACATGCGCCTTCTGAACGGCTCGAGACACAATCGTGTCCACATTCACTCCCGCCGCGTACGCTACTCCAAGTGCAACCTGCATCCTGGTGCTGATGCGTTCGAAGGTAGCTAGACAAGAATATTTAAAAAAAAGTGTCAAGCCAACATCGTGACTCAGCGGAGGAAACTTGAATGAAGCTAATGCTTACATCCAAAGGACGATTGGTACTGGGTGGGAAAGCGTCGCTGGCAGTATTGGACCATGGATTGCAACTGAACAAACCAGGTCACAATGGTGGTTTGAATAGTTTCCTATTGACGATGGAAGTATCAGCATCCAAACTGCTGGCAGAAAAGTGATTGCAGGGAAGTAAGAGATACTCACAGTGTTGACACCATCCAAGGCGCAATTACAACCGCCCGAGATAGCTTCCACAGCTTGAGTGATCCTCTGTTGGAATTGAGTGAGGGTGGAGCGGGCCTCCTGGATGGTGGTTTGGGAGACCAAGGTGCGAGAGGTCTCAACGAAGTAGGTGCTGATGGAACTGTAAGTTTCTGTGACTTGCGAAAAACTGGTGGCAATGTGCTCTTCCGAGATCTGCGTTGCCTGGGACTGCACCACCCCTTGGCGTCTAGAAAACGGGAGATAGCCATCATCACATCAGAAATCAACACGGAGAAGGTTCTATTGACGAATTTGCGAATCTACGAAGGAAATGTGATGGAAGCACCCACCGAGAAAGAGCCGGCGAGAGCTGAAGAGCGAAACCTGTGGAAGGAAAGAGTTTCTTTCAGTTTTAGTACTCATCAACCAAAACATAAGCTGACAGAAGTTGTGAAGCACGCACATGGGGCCACAGCCCAGAGGAATATGAGGACGGAGCGCATAACGAGAGTCTATTTGTAGGAAAATAATTATTAAATATGTAAAAACAAAGAAAGACAAAAAAAAAAACACTGTGCTGGGAGCAGAACTAGAAGGGGATTGCACCCTGATGGCGGTTTTTATGTATAACGAAAAAAAAGTTCTCGCGTGCTCCTATGCCGCTGGTTATAGGCACACACCCGCGCGAAGAGAACATACGCATCGGCATAATGGCCTGCCTTATCTCGAGGAAAAAGTTCTCGCGTGCTCCTCTATGGTGCCGCTGGTTAGACACACGCCCGCGCGAAGAGAAAAGACGCGCCAAGGCCTGCGTCCCAGCTGGTGTGTAAAGAATTTAAGAATAAGATGTCTATACATGTGGTGTTCGTTTCTCATGCCGATGTATTAGTGATTTGCCACTAGCATTGCAAATGCTCAATCGGAAGTTGAATCGAAAATAAAACATTCGTTCCTCTTGCATCACCTGAGAGGTTTCCCGGCGAGCATTTGAGTTTCTACTGATTATTGGGTTTCTGACTTCGTGACATCAGTCAATATTCAAATATTATTTTTCATTGTTCTCCAACTCTTGCCAACTCTTCTGCCATCGCTGCTTTGCACGAGGGCAACGGCAGACGGTTTAGCGAAGCCCCCTCGCGCATACTGCTACCGCTAAACCCATATCGGTTCCCCAGGATCCCTTGGAG
>SMGU01001866.1:0-10094 GCA_004348175.1 Puccinia novopanici | reverse complement strand
CCTTTTGAGGACTTCAACTTTGGTCTGGACGGAATCTTCATCGGCAACGACTACCTCTATTTAAAATAATCCTTCAGATCAATCAAATCCCCGTTTTTGTTTCCATGCAGTTCTTCAATTCAAAAAATAAACATATCCGGTCACCCCTCAAACACAACCTTACAGCCCAGTATTACACAAATTTCTGAAATAAGCAACCCAATCCTCACCATTTCCACGTCAACTCCTACACTCACCCTTGGCTCGCCACACTCTCTTTTCAAATGGACCTCTCACCTGATCACAGCTTTGCATGGTGCGATTGACTGGCCATATCACCTTCCATCTTCTACTATATCCAGTGCCCCTCTGCTCATCATTCCCTTAGCCTATTCAATTTGCCATTTACCAACCTGTTGCGGCAGACAATTACTTCCACCCTCACCCTGTGTTTCCTAATGCCTCACCCATACTGTCAAGCACGCACCAAGAACACTTCCCACCCCCCCCCCCCATCCAATACACCGGTAGCAGAACCAATTTCCCAACCAGTCAACTTCAATTCTCCGTTTCCTTTAGGCATTCTGCCTCGGCAGTCAAACGTATCCAGCTTCACCCTGCGTTCCCTATTGCCTCACCCATAATGTCAAGCACGCACAATGAACAATTCCTGCTCCCTCCCCCCACGTGCCATATGCCTCCAACTAAGATTTCCCTTTCATTAAACTGGTAGACCAATCCATTTCCCAACCGGTCAACTCAAAATCTCCCCCTTGAACCCAGGAGAAATATCTGTACATTGCCTATAAGACCACTGATTTCCGAGCGATTAGTCTTTACCTTCATCTTTCCACCATCATGGCTGACAAGAACCCTAAGCCGCGAAACTTTCCAGTTGGCCTGGCTTCATTGGTACAAGTCATAGAACCAGTTCGTCAATCATCAAATGTACTTATATTGTGTCCAAGACAACACTAATTCATTCAATCCCTCACCAGTCATCATCAAATCTTGCCACCGGCTTACAGTACGGAATCTTTACCGCGCCCAGCTACCTCACCTGCGGCAAAAGCAAGATCATTGACTATGAAGTCATCCTCTTAGCCAATACTTCTGCCGCGTTTAGTCTTCAGCCTGAGTACCTCTACTTTTTATATGGCAAATTGATTGCTCCAAACAACGGCCAGACACCAATACTTCAGTACTTTCCCGAAAGCTTGACTCGCATATGCAAGATAGATCAATTCACATCTGATATGGCTAACAAAACCATGATCCAAAGTTATGGCGTTGTGGCGACACTGGACCGCAAAACTTCTGAAGCCAATGGTGTACCCGAGCATAACCTCATCGTCACTATGAACCACACCGACTGGTCCATTCAATTCAGTACATCATTTTCCGTTTACTATTTATGTTATTTAAAGATTCACTATTTGTCTTAGCATCGTGGTTTACTACATTTCATTGTCAAGTATTGCGTCCCGGGCCGGCGAAATCTGGTGAATGCTCAATCTCTCTTTGAGGTTGGGCGCAAATTCGTTATCTATGGGTCCTTGATATATTGGGACACCAGTCTCAACATGCCTATGATAGAAGTGAGCCGCAAATCCCTTGGAATTTTATGACCTCATTCTGACCATTTTGACGATTACATCCAGGTATTATCTCTCACGTGGACAAATCCCCCTGGCGCCAACCGGGCCCATGGCTCTCCCGTGCACAGTGCTAACCATAGCCCCACGAGGCAAGGTCGAGAAATGTAAGACAATTCTCTCTACGAATCCTTGGATTGAAACTGACCTTCACACAGTTTTCGATTTTCACAAACGAGCCCGACCCGTAACCCAGCTGAAGCACGAGCCATCACCGCAAGTCCTATGCAGCGGCCTGTTGCGTCGGGATCTGGGACCACTGAACCTACCTTAGATGAACAACCTGGGGGGCTGTTCGAGGAGCATGAGAAGGAACTGGAGAAGGAGGAGGGATCAGGCGTTGGTACCGACCGGAGCTCAAAAATATCTCCAAATGCAGCCAGAAAGAGGCGCCGCACTTGACTCCCACGTCAACTCAACTTTCAGCATCCTCTTTTTCTGTTTCTTTTCTCTTCAAATAATCACACCATGTTGTCTGGCCAAACTTGGTCAAAATATCATTATCCAAAGATTCCGATCAAGGGAATGATTCAGTAAATATATATGAATTACCAATGCTTTACGCTCCATCACTTGACATTCACAAGGAACAAATGCCATCACACAAAGAAAAGATTTCCTGTTGTTTCGTTGGATCTGTACCTGAACTGTATCAGATTCATGGGTCAAGGGGTTCTGGATTGGGTCTAAGTATTCATATGCAGTGTTTTCAAGGCCGCATAAGGATTGTAAACCAGTCCTTCAGGCACTGCAGCCCTGTTAAATCAAGGGGTCACTTTAGGTCGGGTTATCAGAGGTCAGTCCACTTCTGGAACTTCCACTTTAACCACCAAAAAACCATGGAAAACCACTTCTTTAGTACTATTACCAAAGGCCGCGCAATACCTGACGCGGCAGTTGCTTACGAGCCGTTCATCAAGTCACGTATCGGTTTTTACTCTCCACATGACCTTGGACCCTGCAACAAGATCTGTATCCATTGCAAAGCGGTCCATTGGGAACAAGAACGAACCATCGCCGACGCAAAACAGAAGCGCGATTCTTATTCAGCGTGCTGTCATAAAGGCCTTGTGGTACTCCCTTCAGCAATAGCCCCATGCCCTGATCCCCCAAACTGGCTTCGACAATACTTTGAAGGGTCCAGTCCAGGTAATTTACTACGCAAACTTCCGCATATAGTTACAATTATTAACGATTCATTCAGACTGCAGGCGGTTCCAGGCCACTTTGAGGTCGTACAATAACGCTCTCTCCTTTACTTCTCTTGGCTGCAATTTTAAGACAAAGGACGCGACCCGGCACGGCCCACCGGTCTTCACGATAAATGGGACAATGACACATAAAATAGGCAACATTATGCCTGACGAAGGTCAACCCCCAACCTTTGCCCAAATCTTTGTTGTAGGAGGCCCCCAAGAGGCCGAAGTTCAGAGAAGAATTGTTGCCGCAATGGGACAACGGGCTGTGCGAACCTCTACTCCCGCCCTGGATCCTACAATCATGTCCCGGCTTCAAGCATTGCTGTACGAACGGAACCCATATGCCAAGCTATACTGCAGGGCTGGTGAGATGATTAAGGCTGGCCACAAGGTGAAAATGGTCTTCAAGTCCGGCCTCAACACCGTTCAAAAACCCCACCAATACAACATTCCTCACCCGGGCGAAATCGGAATGATTATCAATGGTCCGGGAACTGTCGATCAAACGAGACACATTGTACTGCACAAAAAGTCAGGAGGCCTAAAGATAATAAGTGACCTGCACAGCGGATACTTTCCACTCAGATATCCATTATTCTTCATTGACAGGTCGCAAAAATGGGAACCTGGTTTTAGGAGTTTGAGCAGCCATCGTAAATCACTTTTTACTAACCTTAAATGCTTCAACACGTACTTACACTATCCCTCTCTAGGCCACATGATCTCGCAACTTGAGTGGTTTGCGTATATATTATTTAAGCGACCTGGCACATTTTTGGCAATATTCTTGGGCCGGCTCTTATTCCAAGAGTTCGTGGTCGACCTGTATGTATGCGTTGAAAGATCACACTTAAATTTTATTCGATATAACCAAGAAAAACTTCGTGTGGACCAGTACCAAGGGACCATCGAGACATTTGAGGATCAGTACGATTCCTCTGGGGAGAAGATTGTTTTGTCCTCAACTTTTATTGGCGGGCCACGGGCGATGACGCAATTGTACCAAGACGCCATGGGCTTGGTTCGGGTCTATGGTCCTCCATCCTTATTCTTGACCATGACTGCGAATCCACAATGGGCTGAAATCCGCCGCGAAATTCTGCCCGGTGACGACGCAATCAATCACCCGACGGTAGTTGCTCGGGTTTTCCGCCTGAAATTAAAGGAACTAATGCATCAAATCCTCAAACTTGATTGCCTTGGTCGTTGGTTTCTTATGTCTCTACAATTGAGTTTCATAAACATGGTTATCCCCACGTCCATTTAATGCTAACATTGCATGCAGCGGATTGCCCGACCACTCCAGCCGATGTTGATTTATTGGTTTCGGCTGAGATTCCAGACCAGAAACTGGAACCAAACCTTTATCAAATAGTCAAAACTTCAATGTTGCATGGACCTTGCGCCGGTAGGGCTTGTTCTGCCAGCGGTAAATGTCGGTTCCGCTATCCTAAAGCGTTTCAACAAGAGACGATCTTCGTCGAAGGTTCTTACCCCGCGTACAGAAGACGAAACAATGGTCGCAGGTTGGTAAAAAGAGGCGAGACGTTTGACAACCAACACGTTGTACCCCACAACAAGTTCCTATCGTTATACTTCAACTGCCATCTTAATGTAGAGGTCACAGTTAGAATTGAGGCAGTCAAATATCTTTATAAGTACATCACCAAGGGACGCGACAGGAGTTTTATGAAGCTAGAAAACAATGATGAAACAGCTGCATACATTGACGCTAGATATGTAGGAGCTCCAGAAGGTGAGCTATTACTGTCATTTGAAATTCTTTGTTCTATGTAAGCCACGCCTTTTTCTGACAATGTGCACAGCTGCCTGGCGGCTCTTTCAATTTGACCTTTCGGATCGGTTTCCAGCCGTTCAACGACTGGCAGTTCATGAACCTGGAAGCAGAGCTGTTACCTACAACAACGGCGAGGGGGTAGTTCGCCCAACAAACCCACTTCCTTCTCGGAACACAACATTGACAGATTATTTTCGTTTGGTGCGAGAGGATGCGATGGGCTTGTGGAAGTCAGCAACTGCTTGTTCCTACCCGGAAATCGTGGATAACTTTTGGTGGGATTCAAGTAAAAATGTATGGCACCCCTGGGAGAAGCCTCTCCGTACCGTTGCAAGAATGCATTTTTGCTCGATCTACCAAGGCGAGCGCTACTATATACGGCTCTTGCTGAACCATCGGAGAGGTGTCTCGTCCTTTGCGGATCTGAGAACAGTTCAGGGGAAGCTTTACCCTACATTTCGCGATGCCGCCGACAAACTGGGCCTCCTTGTCAATGATAAGCAGCATCACCTTGCCCTGTCCGAAGCTGCATATTTCAAAACGGGCCACGAGCTCCGAGTGCTCTTTGGAATAATTCTGGTCCACAGCCCGCCTGCCTCACCGATCAATCTGTATAACGATCACAAACACCAATTGGGCGATGATGTTGTACACATTTTGCGTGAACGTTTCAACCTACATAATCCGGCTCCAGAAATAGTTTCAGCTTTCACCCTAAATTTGGTTAAACACGTCCTTGACGGAATGGGAAAAAGCCTTGAATCTGTCGGTTTAAACTTTGATGAAACGGTCATGGATCCTATAAGAAATCTGCTGGAAAGGACAAGTGCGGCAACAACCGGTTCTTCTATGATGAGCCTCGATAACAGGATTTCTTCTTTCAACCACGAGTGTCAGCCACAGAGATATGCAGTCAATAATTCCTTGGCGGGGAGATCTTCTTCCAAGATTTTTTTTATCGACGGGCCTGGGGGGACCGGAAAAACCTACCTTTTGAATACTATAATTGATAACGCAACGTTGCGTGGCGATAATCCCGTAGTAGTCGCTTCCACTGGGGTGTCTGCTCTGCTACTCTCCCAAGGGCAAACAGCCCACTCTTGCTTTCAGATCCCGATCCGTTTGTCCCCCACCAGTACCTGCAACTTCAACAAACACACGAGAGTTGGGAGGCAATTGCGCGATGCAAAGATTTTGATATGGGACGAGATCGTAACAATGCACCGCTACGCTGTGGAAGCTGTAGACCGTGCAATGAAGTCACTAATGAAAAACACCCTCGAATTTGGCGGTAAGGTCGTTATCTTCGCAGGCGACTTCAGGCAAACACTGCCCGTGGTCGCAAGCGAAGCGTTTCCAGCGTCAATTAACGCGACGATCAAGTCGTCGTTAATTTGGGCACAGGTGAAGGTCCTTGCGCTAGGATCAAACATGAGAACTCTGCCGGCTGTTTCGGGGGCCAACAACCTTACAAGCGCAAGCTTCAACCAAGAGCTTTCAGCTGTTGGCGAGGGCACTGACCAAGTGGCCGATTGCGCGAGAGTTAATCTTACCAGTATCAAGGTTGAATGCAACAACTCAGTACAAACGCTACTTGAAAGAACTGTCAAGTTCGTGTTTGGTGAGATAGATCAAATGTTTCGAAGAGGACTCGATGTTTACTTTGATTATTTAGCTTCAAGAGCAATCTTGGCTCCGCTGAATCATGAAACTTGCGCAGCCAATGAAATGGTGTTCAAAATCCTGGAGGGAACCGAAAATCATTATGTCTCGGTCGACAGGCCAGACGACAATGGCCTGGATTCGTTACCGGCAGAAAGCCTTAATCGTCTCAATTTTCCAGGTTTTCCCCTACATATAATCAAGTTGAAGATTGGAACTCCAATTATGTTGTTGCGCAACCTTAATATCAAGGAGGGATTATCCAATGGAACACGCATGATTGTGACCAAGCTTTCGGATCGGGCAATCGTTGCGAGAATAATGAGCGGCCGATTTGCTGGAAAAGAGGTAGTCTTGTGCAAAATACTCCTACGGTATGATGGAGATGTGGAGGCAAAGATTTCTTTTTACCGCTACCAGTTGCCAGTAGTGACTTGTTTTGCGATGACCATAAATAAAAGCCAGGGCCAAACGCTCGGAACCGTAGCAGTGCTCCTCAAGTCCCCAGTCTTTTCGCACGGCCAGCTGTACGTGGCCCTCTCGCGTGTTAGGCACCCGAGTAATTTGAAAGTGTTTCAATTGGGCGAGGACAAGAATGTGGTAAATGTTGTACATAAAACACTTTTGCAATGAATAGCCTCAAATGCTTCAATAATTACATGTAGCATAAAGCATTTTTGCCAATGGATTTCAATCAAAAGTAAATTAAGAAATATGTGCTTGAATTATCCAGTTGAGCGATGACGCAGCGCTTAGACGAAAAGATGCCGTAGAGCTTTATTTGCAGGTAACCTTAGACAAAAAGATGTCATGGAGCTTTATTTGCAGGTAACCCAAGAACTTCTCTTGACAAGGTTATTCTGGTTGCTCGTAAGGGTGGGCAGGTTTCGCCTATAGATCTTATTATTTAATTAAGCACTGCACCTAAGATGGAAACCATTTTGTTGATGTTGTATTGCTTCATCTGGGCTTTAGAGCCGTAGATTAGTTTACAACATGCCATAAATTTAGCGGAAGGATGCAAGGAACTATAGACAGTAAACAAAACCAGATGAGAACTTATAGCGGGCGAGGAGGGGAACATGTCCCATGTCGGAATAACAGGTTCCAGCTTGGGTTTAATTTCTGGAGAATCAATAGTCGGAAGAATAACATTCAAGTGTGATAAGCACAAACTGGACCCAAGCACTGGATGTTGTTGTATCTATAGCTTGTGATCAAATGTTTATGGTGTTCGGAATTAACCTGAACCGTCGGACAAAGTGCGAAGGATATTATGGAGCAACTGGGCTATGTCTGGTCCTTTGTCTAGCAGTTAGGAAACTGCAAGCAAGTTTAGCGTGCAAAGCACCCAAGGGATGACCCTTTCTCACAATGCCCCTGGTATCGATTAACATAATCTGATGTCAGGGCGAAAGCTCAAAAACTTTCTGGGTGTCCGGATCTGTAATTATTCCTTCAGAAAGACAGGTCATCCTGGCTCGCACTTTGCACTTTGATTTAGTTCATATCATATTGTGTAAGGTAGCCGTTTGAGTTTTGGTGGATTGGTTGCTGATAAGCTTCCCATTTGCATTTGCAGTTATAATTCGGGTAACCAATTATGGAAGAAGAAACATTGGTAAATCGATACATAACGGCTCAGTTAATCATCATCCGTTTCCGGCGGGAAATAAAGCGACTTAGGGATCGTTTGGACATTGTAAGCGAGTGCCTTGACTGGGATTTTCTTATTGTGGACCGAATTCTGAGCAATAAACGCCACTTATAGTTAAATAACAGGTCGGAGGGAGAGGTGGACATTGGCGTAAACGGTCAAATCCAAGCACTCAACGCCGAAATCGACGTCTGCTCATATTGGATAAGACAGGTTGAACTTTTAAATGCTGAATCTTAATAAGGATGTTCTGGGGGCTTAATTGCCAAAGTCGTCGCTTTTCAGTTGTATACCTCCGGTCTTTTGTTGCAGCTTGAAGAAAACGCTTATCCGGTTAAATATTCCTTTGATTTAATTGGATTCAGGACTTGCTCAGGCGCGGTAACGTTGCCTTTTCAAGCTTCATTCTTACTCGGGGGCAGGTTAATGGTCATTATTAGACAGAAGTTTTAGGACCTTCTCTAACCAACATTTGCGTCAATAGAGAACCACTCTTATCCAGGAACTTATCGGTCTAGGGACAGATTCAGTTGGGGGAAATAATGTTAACACTCAAATCGGTCGCAAGGATTGCGAAAGGCCAACCAGTTCTATGCGGATTCAAATTCGACATGCAAGGGGTACACGCGTGGTCAGTTATGCAAAACAAGCTATCTGTATACAATGGGTTTAAATTGAATCTGGAGACAAGTTGTCCCCGAGGAGATGAAAGCGACGTTCGACCTTGGCTTGTGTTCAATGGACCAATTGATTTGGATTTCAGCGGAGGGAACCACCAAGTCTTATGCCAATCGGCGAAGTATGTAACCTTGACGAGGGCAAAGGAACATGCGAAAAAGGGGCCCACAATCAGGGGAGAAGTCATAATCATTAGTTGTGGTCCAGTTACCACGGTGCGGGTGGAAAAGAACAATCAGGTACTTAGTTACATTCCTGTGCTGGGGCGAAACAAGGCTAACTCTTGGGCTCGGAGTTTTTGTCTAGGGCACTATAAGCTGTTATGCAGAGCGAGCTACAATGTTCTTAGATTTGAACTTAGAACCAGGTGAACGCGTCTGGATAAAGGGGGTTTTTTTAAGGAGAAATAAGCTCGGTCTAGGTATTGATGTAAGCTTAATCCTGAATCCAATGTTGAATAAGCTGACTGATACTTTGATTAGGTGGATTTCGTGGAGCGCATGGGCTAGGAAGGGTTTGATGATTGCGCGAAGGGAAATAGATCATAATCCAATGAAACTCGCGATAACGACGACCATTCATAATTCGTTACAGTTTGTAACATTGGAGTTTTGGTTCCGATGTTTGCTGTATGTTTTCGGTCCTGTATCCAAGACAAAAAGTTTAGACAATGTTACAGACCATAAACATGTATTGAGAGTAGGACAAACTTTCTAGGACAGGGCTTGTGGACAGGATTTGGTGTTCAGGCTTAAGATTAGGCCCTGGCGGCGCAGCCGCGGTTGAACTCTAGTAATATATATTATATTAGGAATAATATAATGTATTATTTCTAATATAATAAGGCAAAATAAATATGAAGTAAATATGATAATTAATTATAATTAATAATAATTAAGGATTGTAGCTACTTGGGTAATGTCAGGTATGCTGATATTACCTCTGCGGCTGATATTTTTGGTGTCTGGAACCACAGAAAAGAAGAGGTATAATTTATTCACTAAATTTTTTTAGCTTTAAACTGTGCTTCTGCCTTGCCTATAAACAAATCTAAAGTACTAAAACCCACTAAGCTACATGTGCATGTAGTTCAATATTTGTTTCCCAAACATGTTTCACCAGGGGACAATTGCTGGAACTTGGTTTCAAGTGCCATATTGTATGTTTGTCCTAGAACATTTCAGAAAGTGTTCACCATGTTGACACTAAAAATCATGAAATCATGCTGATATGTGTCCCAAAAAATGGGGAAATTATGTGCATATCTATTTGAAATAAACCAGAAATCAATATTAACCCAGCTTCATCAGAAGAGGAACTCAACCACAACCCACTCAGAACCAAATCTTCACACCTGATTTTGAAGAATAAACTATGGGTTGGGACTAAAAAAATATTTTATAATTTTTAGGCTGTATCAACACTTTGAAATTAAAAAATGGAGAGTTTTATGGTGTTATCAAGCT
>SMGU01001865.1:0-13835 GCA_004348175.1 Puccinia novopanici | reverse complement strand
TAGATGATGCTTGGACGTATTCAGATTTAATTATCCTATTGAAACAGAAAAAATTGGAAAGTAAATTGCACTTTGAGGGAGATTATGAGATGATGGATATCCCTACTGGGACTTCTTGATGATGTATCAGAGACTTATGGATCTTCTGCAGAAGAATTGTGGGAGGAACTTCCGGGATACACAGTAGGGAGAATCGGATTCATGGCACTGCTGAATGGACAAGGAACTTTAGGATACTTATTGAACAAAGATATTTTGGCCAGGGCGGTGGTGGATAATTCCGTGGAAAGAGTGGTCTGTATTTGGAACTTTAGCAGAATTCAGTTGTGAAGGATCAAAGATTATGGGAGAGTGTTCGTAATAGAAAACAGGAAGAGGAGGATTTTTTGGCAGGAGTAGTATCTAAGATGGTCACTTATTTTGGTAGAGTAGGCTGGGAGAATTCTGATGGGTAATAAGGGAGGAACAGAAGCGGTTGGGAAAGACTATTTAACTTTCTGGAAGGACTGGGAGTTTCTGCCTTTTTGGAGTACTAAGCAAAGAAAAGGCTATATATTATATATATATATATATAAGGGTATATATTAATTGATTTTTTATCAAGGTTTTCCCCTGTTCTTTACTTATATTGTTGTCTCAGTGTCTCTCTCATCTCTCATTAATTTTGCCTCAGGAGGTGGGAAAGAGATTTTCATTTACTGGTGGTTCTTACAAAAGCAAAAACTACATTTTAAAGGTGGTGCAATTGAGGATAGAGTAGCATAGCGAGGACGGGGATAAGGGTTGGTCGGTGGCAGTGTATAGGTAGGAGAGGTTAATGTGTCAAAATCAGCAGTCGGCCTGGCAGAGACGAGTTCTAGGCGGTAACGAGGCAGCGAGGAGGAGTTGAGCGGCGAGGCAGATGACAAGGAGAACGTGGTGTGCTAAGTAGTGCTAGATCAGCGGAATTGATCAGTGGCAATATTGGTCAGCAGCAGGTACAGGTATGGTGGCGGATTCAATCTAGGCTGAGCAATGACGATTGATTATTAGCAACCAAAAGAACAGATAGGAAATCGATTGATCAAAGACTTACCAGTGTTGATCAGCGAGAGGTCAAAGCATCATCAGCGAGAGGAAAGGACACCCTTAGTGAAAGTCAATCCAGTTGCAAGAGCAATATCGGGTGGATTAACACGGAGTGGAGGAGAGATCAAGCCGGAGTGACACTATTGGATGCAAATCGGCAATGGTGATCGTATGTCGGGAAGGAGAGGTTGCGGTGGTGGAGGTCAACAGCACTTGAAATTGATGATATGGCCAATGCAACAAGTTAATCAAACAACGTGGGCGATGACCAATGATGGATAGCGACGGTGGTAACGAGCCAGCGGGAAAAGCGAGTTTGAGTAACGGTTGTACCAACATGGATCGATGACTGTGTCTAGCTTGATCAGAGTCAGTGAATGGCCCAAAGGGGAAGAAGAGAGGGAGAAACTAAATACATACCAGTATCGATCAGCTACAGGCGATCGACAACCCCTAGAGTGATGAATGCATTCCAATTAGATTTTATTCTCGGTGACATTTGTATTCCAGAAGAGGAAAGAAATCCAGCAAGCTGGCGGGCATACACTATCAGATGCCAATGGGCGTTGGCGAAGGTGCATCAGAAGGTTGTTGATTGAAAAAAAAAAAAAAAGGAACAAAATGATTGAACGGTTAGGATTGTGTAGACAAAGAGCAACCAAGTGAAGTTGGACTTACCAGCGGCTTGAAGAGCGAGATAAAATGAATAGTGCGGACGGGGGGAATTGAACCCGCATCTCCCCGATGCATTCTGGGTTGCTCTACCATTGAGCTACATCCACAGGTGGTAGGTGTACCAATATACACCTCTACACGGCTGGGTGGACATCACAGGAGAGCGGGGTTGTAGGTGTGTATTCGATTCTAGTTGTCAAGGAAACGGAGTGGGCGATTGCTGGGTAGCTAATTCAAGTCGGCCGGAATCGCAGTGCGGGGAGAGCACGTCGCGCGCGGGCGCAAGCTGGAGCGGACATGTCGAGCACGGCGGACTGAAAAAAAAAAAAAGAGCTTTGCATCATAGGCTCCTCAGCAAGAGCATAAACTGTTAGAGGCTCCTCAGCAGAGACTAAACTGCTAGTGACTCCTCAGCAAGAGACTAAACTGCTAGTGGCTCCTCAGCAAGAGCATAAACTGTTAGAGGCTCCTCAGCAAGAGACTAAACTGCTAGTGGCTCCTCAGCAAGAGAATAAACTGCTTGTGGCTCCTCAGCAAGAGAATAAACTGCTTGTGGCTCCTCAGCAAGAGTATTAAACTGCTCATGTCTCCTCAGCAGGAGAATAAACTGCTCAAATTCCATAAAAAAAAGAGAGGAGGTCAAGGATAGAGAAGGGATCCTGCATGACTTGAACGCATGTTACGGAAAAAAAAATTATTTGTGGATTGGTGGATTGTGAGAGTTGTGCGTGTAGGCTGCAATTCATTTTGTTAAGCTGAGGGTTGGGGTGGGTCACTTCAAATTCAACATCAATATAATTAGAATGGAACAATCAGGAAAGTGGAAAAGAGGTGGAAGCGGAAAAAGAATATATATATCATTTATTATTGGAAAGTATTGGTAGGCAAACAGTTTTTTTGTTTAGCTGAGGGAATAGGGTGGGCCAATTTAAACAAATTCACAAGCAAATTCAACATCAAGTCAAGTCAAGTTTGTCAGTCATTAAGGATTCAAGAATTTGAAGATGGAAAGAGTTAGGTTGGAATTGAGAAGGTATAAATTGCGGAAGTGGAAGACGTGGAATGGAAGTGGAAATTTTATAGCGGAACTACAGGAGGAATAGAACTTATAGGACGAGCGGGATACATTGACGGCGGGCAAAAGCATTGGAATAAACGGGAAGGTGGTATTATGTGGTGATCATTATGAGCAAAGATGAAAGAATAGATCTGGAGCTTAGGTGGTAGTGGTGTTTCAATGACTTTTGTGGAATTATGCTACCAGCCTCTTACTTGGACCAATGTCGTCAGTATGGAGACTGGATTACGGATTGGATTGCAGCGTGGATGGATCGTAGATGGAGTCGTGGACACATTGTGGATTACAGTGTTGGATCAATCTATGGAATTTAGACATTAGGGGCCCTGGATTAGGACGTAGCGGTAGGGAGGAGAGATGATCTGGAATTCTATAGGACTTTATTTTTCAGGAGGTTTGGTATAGGATGAAGACAACTATTCAGCATGCGGAAATGGACTCAAGGCGTATTGGATCATGAAGAATCAAATTGTCAACATTTGATGGTTCATTTCTTGGTGTAGATATTTGGGCAATGTTCTTTTGGCATTTTCACAAATGCTGTGGACAGCATTAAGTTGGGGGGGATGTGGTGCTCTATTTGCGTTACAATGCCAAAAGCGCATTGCAGAGATATTGTGACTAGATATTTGCATGCACAAGACATTCTTTATAAGAGGAGGACATATGGATAGGATGAGCTAGCATCTATACACATAGGGATGTCTTGACAAGGACTTGAACAAAGGACATGGTGTATATAGGTCTGTCTTGATTAGGATTGGAACCAAGGACGCATGGCTGTTTGAAGCACTTTGTCTTGATCAGGATTAGAACAGAGGACATGGTTTGGGTTGAAGGTTTATGACTTCATTGGGATTGGAACCAAGGACATGCCAAGTCTGGGTGACCTTTTATGGTCTCAGCCAGGATTGGAACAGTAGATGGATCACAACTGGGAACTTTGTTCTCAACCAGGATTGGAACAGAGGACAGAGCATACTGGGAAACTTTTTGTCTCAACCAGGATTGGAATGAGGACCTACCACAACCGGGAAACTTTTCGTCTCAACCAGGATTGGAATGGAGGTTAGGAGGAATTATAAGGGTAAGTATTTTATAAGGGTATTTAATTTGTGTAAGGGTGGAATACTGCCATATAAGGGTGTTGGAATTCAGTATTCAGAAAAGTGGCGGAGGGAAATAATTAGGTGAGGAGGAAGAAGGAGGGAAGGAGTGAAGTGGCAAGAGAGGCGGAGACCCGAGAGGAGGGAGGATGGGTGGACTGGTGAGTCTGGCATGGACCAATCAGAATTCTGGGACTGGCCAATCAGAATACTCCATTGGAGTTCAGAACCTGACCAATCACAGGATCTTATTCAGATGCTGGGTTTCAGACCAATCAGAACACAGGATTCAGGTGGAATATTAGTTCCCCTGCAAAATAAGTCCCTCAGGGTGTTCCCCTGCAGCAAAAATCCCTCACTCTTCAATATAAAGAAGGGCCTCTCCCCCTCAATCCAACCTTTCCACACCGACTCAGAGGAGCCTGTCCTGATCTACCAGTTAGTAGCTTTTGGTTAGTGGTTAGTTAGTTAAGTAGTAGTAGAGTTATAAGAGAACAATTTCGCCTTTAAAGGTTGAGTGGTAGTGGTAGAGAAACAACAACAATTATAGTAACAGATTAGAGATAGTAGCAGTAGTAGTAGTAGTAGTAGTATTAACAAATTTAGGAGGTTACAAGTGATTTAAGGGCTCTAAAAATATTATAGAGCAGTTAGTCATCCACAACTTCGTCATCATTAGCTCATTGTCAAACCATAACAATAGTTAGTGACATCATCTATAGGAATTAGTTAGTAGTAGTATCATTAGTAGTATTAAGGGTTTTCCTTTCACATATTTAATCCCACTGGATTATTTATCCATCATAAGAAGTTGTAGTAAATCTGCAAGAGTGTTGTTTAGGGTGATCTAGGTCTGATAGAGGCTACTATACTTAGTAACTCTGTCTTGTAATCTGCCATCTTTATTTAAATATTGATTCAAGATTCCTTATATTTGTGTAGTACTATTAGAGGGGCAGGTCTTTCAAACCACCCGTCAGTTGTAATAGCTTTTACCTAGTTAAGCAATTGATATCCCCCTCAGAGGATCTTTACCAAATATTATTATTTGTCCCACAGGAGTCCCACAGCGTTGTAGTGGAAAATAGCCGCTACAAGCGCTGTAGCATAGCGTAGCGGCCCTGTAGCGCCGCTAATGCTACAGAGTTGGCAAAAAAAAATTGACCGCTACGCTACACTATTTTGCCCATGTAGCGTAGCAGCCCACCACTGGCTGTGTGACCCTGTGTCTCTAGAGTGACAGCAGGACACAAGATGTTTTGTTAAGCATAGTTGTATTTCTTAAAGAAGAAAACTATAAATAACAAGGCTAGAATGAAAGGAGGAATAGATTTTTTTATTCTTTTAAGACTCTGACAGTATTAAGACTAGAGTAGCTCTGATAGTCAACCCTGAGGGACTGGAAAAGCTGTGATACAGACTCCTGTGGAGGTATCAACAGAGGGAACCTTTTCAAGGCCAGTCCAGATTTTTTAGGCAAAGGCCAAGGAGCTTTGAGTGGAGAAAACTATGTGGTTTTTTAATGAGAAAAATCACAGAAAAACAGGAGGATAGAAGAGAGGGGAAAGAAACAGGTGAGCAGCAGGGTGGTTCAAGAACCAACCAGTGAGGTGAGAAAGATAATAGAAGAGGAACAGATTACCAGAAGAGGTGAATTACTGGTATGTGATCATGATACTGGCTGAGTTATGGTTGTCGGCGCCACCACTAGGTGCGCACATTGCGCCTGCGCGCCTGGGGGCGCCCACTTTTAGCCAAAATTTGGTGGTGGTGCGCACATGCCTAAACCTTATTTTGGAGTGCCTTTCGGGGCCCGATTACCAGGTTGAGCATCGTCGGGTGTGGTTTCTGCGGGGTGCCCAACCGGGTACCCGCTACATTGTCGAAAAGCACTTCACACACAAAAAAAAAACTTGAAAAATGGTGATTGAAGCTTAAATCTGTGCTTTGGAGCTCTTGCCGGGCGCGCCGCCATTGCGCCAGCTAAAGGCGCACACCTTTGGGGGCCATAACGGCGCCTACCGGCGCGCACTTTTTCAAATGTGGCGCCGACAACCATAGGCTGAGTGGGAAGATGACTTAGCAGTAAAGAAACCTCTGGATTCCTGGGATCTGTTGTGGTTCTGATTTGTTTCTGGCCTGAGGTTTAAAATTTAACTGGGTCCAGATATTTGAAAGTGGGGTAGGCTTCAAATTTTAATTTATTCAACTTGTAGTCTATTTTGAAATTCACTAATTTTCAACCTTGAATATATACGCACACAACACAATTATACCACACCTCATGCATTGTTCACCAGTAGAGAAAGAAGGAGTATCTTATGAGATGAAGCAGTTCAATTTATGAACATTGCTTGTAATGACAAAAAAAACCCCTTTTCAGAGAAAAAATGGTTGAAATAAATGTGTTGATTTACACAGACAGAGGAGTATGATGTGATTAGTACGGCGGATTTTGCAATGGCACAACTTGATTTGACCCACTGGGGCAGACAAGGTGTGTATGGCACACATGTGTTGGGTCAACCGCTCAGCAAAACAACTGACTACAGAACCAGGTGCAGGACACCCCATCTCTTGCAACTTTTCAGTCAGCCCAGCCAAAATTCCAGTGGGTGGCTGGCCGCTGGAGACAGCAGATGGCTAGGTCAGCTGCACCAAAGAGGTTCTTGCTCAAGCTTTGATCTGTTGCCCTAAAGGCTTTGCCCAGAACAAGAGAAAAGAAGACTAACAGCTAAGCCAGTGCCAGTGTATGACAGGATGAAGGCTGTGTCACATATTCAATCCCCTCTTTCCTAAGCCATTGCCAACAATTTCTTGCAAGTTTTTTTTTCTTCAAAAGAAACATTTTTTTTAAAGGTGCTATCAATTTTTTGCTTGAGATAGCACCTTATAAGTTATCTTTGAGTGTAAAAAATGAGATTAACATGGTGGCAAGGGGATGGTCATCTTTGATGACTCTGGCAGGCAGGCTGTTGTAAAAGGTTGTGGCCCAGTTAGCAGCACACTTGACAATATGATCAAGGCGTGCTACAACCTGATGTGGCAACCACTTTCCCTGTCTGCTTGCTGTATCCACAACGCTTGGCGCTGCAATACTGTCCCTATGCCATTGGTACAATCAGACAATTCAAACTGCTGTGACCTGCAGTTTCCAAGACACAAGTTTGTCCTAGACAGCTCCATGACCTGTTGCAAGTTTGCAAATCCCGCCTGTGGTGTACAATTGAAGCCTTTTGGACCGGCTTGCTGTCTGTAAGGCTGAAAGGCTGGCCCTCCAAGAAGAGCTGAGGCCAGGAAGGTGCCCAAATAGCAAGGCAATGACTTCTTGGTTGAGGCCCAGGGAATGGGATAAAAAAGGACCCCAGATAGCCCTTGGTGAACACACTTATGTAGATTCAGGGAAAATTGAGATTCTGCTACCAGTGAAGATTTGGGTTTTCCTGAATTTTTCAGGATTGGATGCCTGTGTCATAAGCATGTGGGATCAAAAAATTTTCAATTAACCGCTTTTGGATACTGAGCATAAGTAACATTGCTGAGGGCAGGAGGGATAAAAATAATTTCTTGAGCTTTTTAGCCCTTGACCAGCCCTGAACAACAGCGCAAAAAAAAAAAAAAAGATTCATAATACATAAGTATGTGTTTTGAAAAAAAAGCAGAATATTTTTTTTTGCTACATAATTTTCAGATTTCATCAGTATCATTTTCAAAAAAAAAAACAGTTTTGCTACATGCTTCATGGGTGTGTCTAATAGGTGCTATATGGGGTCCTGATACAAAGCAGTCAAGAGTCCACACAAGCACAGTTTCAGTACAAAGCTGGTTAAAGAGCACAAGGGCTGACAGCATAAACACCATCTTTTCATGTTTTGCCCTGGATTATAGGTCTGAGGATGGCCAATAACCCTTCCTTACATGGTTTTTAAAGCATAGGTACCAGTGGAAACATGTAATGAATCAGGTGAGTTTGTGCAAGATTTTCAAGGAAGTTGGGGAAACCAGGGCAGCAGCAGGATGCAGGTTTTTTCACACAAATATATGAGCAGGCTTGGTGGAGGTTGTTTGATGAAACTTGACAAGAAATGAATTTTCTGAAAAGATGATTTGAGGAAAGTTACAAAATTAATCCTTTAGGGGAACAAATGTCAAGAGAAACAAGGCTTTTTATAATGACAGAGTTACGTGTTGCATGTCACATCTTTTAGAAATTAAAACTATGTGTATCATGTATTTAAGTAGAAATAAAATAACACATAACACATGATAAATAAAACATTTGAAAACCAAATCCATAATGCATCAAATGAAAATTTGAAAATATGAAATCTTTGTCCCAGATGTTGACACAACACAGTGTGCATGTGTTCAGTTGATGTGAAAATGTGGTGCACAGTCCACAGCACCAATTTCTAGGAATTTGGGGGAGCAGTAGATCACATAACAGGGAAGTCACAATTGTGGAAGAAAGCTGTCTGATTTCTGCACAACATATGTAGTGGCTTTTCAAAGTTCTTTTGTGCATGCATACAGGCCATTTTGCAGAAAACATTTTCAGCAAATCCTTCTACCTGAATTCATTCAATTGTTTTTTTTTTTTTTTTTTTTTGTGAATGAATGCAGGCAGACCAGCACTAGACAGAAATATGTTTCACTTCCCTCATCCACAAAGTCTACTTTACCCCTTCAATTTGATGTTTTCTAATCCCTGCAAAATCATCTGTTAGACTCTACTCATAAAGAAGATGCTGCTATCATGCAGACGTCTGGATGCTCTACACGTATCTTCAGGGCTGATGCTATGTATAATGTATAACACACACACATCTATCATACAGAACAATAGAGCACGGCTGAGTGCTGTGTGTGACCAACAGACCGGCCCCAAAGCCATCAATCATACAAACACAATACAATACAATACAAAAACCAAAAAAACCCAAGCACTTTCAACACCAGGTACAGAAAAAAAAACTGTGTTTAGTATAGAGAAGAAGTGTGTCCTTCGAGAACGAGCGCAGAATAATAATAGTAATAATAAAAACAACAACAAGAATGGTTTGGGACAAAGAATGGTTTGCGACAAGGACAAAATACGAGCGAGGAGGGGAGGATGAGAAGATACAAAGCTACACAAGGGAGCGGGAACGACAGCCAGGTAATTGATGGATGCATGTATGGAGATAGATGCAGGTGCAGGGAGGGAGGCTAGAGCAAGACCGCGAAGGGGGGGGAGGGAGAAACAGGTGCGACGGGAGAGATCACAGGAAGAATTCGACCAAGAGGTTGAGCGAGAAGACGGCACCATACGCGAGGATGAGGAGGAATCCGGTGTGTTTGTCGAAGGTGAAGTGCTTGTAGAGCGGCACGAGCACGAGCATGAGCAGCAGCACCGCGAGCAGCGCGCTCGTCGACACCAGCAAGCTCTTCGAGCTCGCCAGGCTCAGCCGCTCCACCCCTCGCGTCGTCATCACCAGGCTCGAGGAGAGCCCTATCCCCAGTAATATGTTCAATAACGGCCTACCACCAACCATCCCAAAAAAAGTTTCACGTCAGTGAGATGTCGAGCCCTTTGTCACAAGAGGCTTACCCTCCGAAACAGGCCGACATGGCCATCACCGGGAAGCCCATCTTGGCGACTAAAAACGAAAACCGGAGAGCAGGAGATGTCAACGACCAAAAAAAAAAAAATGGGGCTAATGAGAATCAAGGGAGAAAAGGACGGACGGGTGACATTAGCGACAAAGTCGCCGAGGGAGTTACCGATGCCGAAGATAGTGAGGCCGAGGATAGCGTCGGAGAGATGAAAGATGGAGCCGAAGGTGGTAAGGATCTGGATGACCTCATTGACGATGTTAAGGATCCAGACCATCGAGTTGAGGAAGCCCAAGAAGCAGAGGGTGATCTTGACCACTTTGCCCTTGTGGCCCGGTCCGAGATGGTGGTACACCAGACGCGCCAACAGCCCGCCGAGGAGCAGCCCCACAATCGCCGTCCCCGTCCCCCGCGTCATCCGAACCCACCCTACCTCCACCATCATCGCGCCCTCCCCCGGCCCCTCCGACGGACTGTCCACAAGACACACTAGCCAGAACGTCGGCGCTAGGAACGTTTGCACGGTGGCCAGGATCCGCGCAATGTGTTGCCCCGAGTAGCAGGCCCGCTCTGCCTCCTCAATCAGCCACTCCTTCTCTGACTCCCTCTCCTCCGACTCCATCTGCGCCTCCAACAATGATGTTTCTCCTTCTTCTTGCTGAGGTGATTCCGCGATTCTTCCTTCGTCCACGAAGCGACCCATCAACGTGGACTTGGTGAGACTATCTCGGCCAACCTGTCTTCCAAGACTTTCTCCGAATCGAAGCGCATCAACCCCGGCCGTCTGATTCGATGGCGGGCTCACATCGACCATCGGATACGATGCCGCCTTCCCGCCCCCCTCCTCCTGATGCTCTTCCTCCTCTGAGAGACTCTGTCGGTAGTAGGTCTTCTGGGTCCGACTCCTTCGACTGTTACCATCTCTATCCGTACACCTAGACGGGACGCTTACCAGCTCGCTATCCTCTTCCGCCTCCTCCGTCACTGGGTCCTTGTTGACGCCCAAGCCGACCGTGCGTTCCTCGTCTAAACCTACCAATGCGTCGCCTATGTCATCTTCGTGATCCTCCTGTTCCTCGTAATCCTGGAGCTCTTCTATTGAGTCCTCCTCAGTCTCGTCAACGACTGGCAGGGTGAGGGTGAGGACGAGCACGGCGGGTGCCGAGACGATGGCGACGGCTTTGCCGAGCAAACTCTTGATGCGCCAGTCCTTTAGCGTTGGGAACAGCGTCTCCCAAATCACGCTTATCAAGACCCACCATCGCTGGCGTCGACGGGCCGTCTCAAGGTTCGGCGGGAGGCTCCGAGCAGATGGTATCTCCCCATCTTGGTCGGGTGAGTCGGGCAGTGCCAGAACTTCCTGGCGATCCGAAGTGATCAGGATGGATGGTAACGGGGCGGCTGGATTCTGCATGGCTGACATGGGTGTTTGGGAAGATGGTCGACGGGTTAGGTCGGTTGGGTGAACCGAGAGCGGTCCGTCATCTGCGCGATCGGGGAGAAGATTATCCTGATCCATGGAAGGGAGCTCGATGATACTCTCTTCACCATCAGCTGGATTTACTTCATTATCCATCCTCGGGGAGGGTTGTTTGGCGCTCTCCCATGGGCGATGGGTAGTGGGGAGAATGGAGCTTTGGCTCTGAGTAAGCCGATGGCGGCTGGTCGTCCGGCCAGGGAGGCTTGTGTTGATGGTGGGCAGGACAAACTCAGTCTTTCTGATAGGCCGGTCGGAGTCAGAGCGGATGGGACATGGATGGCGACGCGGCGGGGCAATGGGGGAGCTGATGTTTCTAGGTATGACGGCAATGCTGCCCGCTCTCGAGCGATGACCCTGGGATGTGGAATAGGAGAGTTGGGGACTCATGTGACCAATGAATCGAGGGATGGGGTGGCTGATCGAGTCCCGCGCTAGGGAGTTGACCACGTCACGGAATTCGATCGCCCCAGTAAGCTCGGCCGGATCGGGTTCATGACAACTGTGTTGCGACGGCGCCGCCGGGGAGCCTCTGGCGAAGCCATGAGGTCTTGGGACGCATTCGGGAGGGGCGGGTCGGCGAGGAATGAGAAGCAGGATGAATTGGGCCATTACCATTAGATGGAGAGCTAAGGCCGAGGCAGTTGATCGGTGGGCAAGGGTTATCTGCCCGATACGAAAGTGAAGGGGCGCGCATCCGACGTTGTCGAACGGGTAATGGCAATGGATAACAGCTGGTCTCGAGGAGACTTTTGAAAGAATCTTGTGATTTAAGGCTTGAGGGAGTTTCCATTTGGAGGGAAGGGGGGCGAGATTGATTAGATGGTGGCCCCAGTTGAGGTGATGATCGAGTTGGAAAATTGAAGCTTGTGATACCTTGATTCAGCTCTGGAATCAGAGGGCTCACGTCTAGAGAATTGGGCTGAATAGGAAAATCGGCTGTTAAAAAAAGTCAATATAGTAAGTCAAGTGATTGTGTTTATGGAATTGTTAGATTTTATGGACTCAACGATCATCCAGATAAGGTTGTATGAGTTGATCGTCGTGATTGTATTCACTTCGGGCGATTTGAAGCTGATCGAGTTTAATTCTTTTGCGGCCGACAGACCAAGTGGAAAGCAGTACGGCGCCGACGTAGATGAGGTAGAGGAGCACGAGAGCATTTGCTTGCCATCTGTGGATGACGCCCTCCTTGATGATGATGAGGACAAACACGATGGCAACGATGAAAAAGCCCAGATCTCTGAGGAAGGAGTGACGGGGTACCTTGAACGGCCTAATGATCGACATGGATCCAACGACAACCGAGATGATGAATGAGGTGGCCCCGATCAGTTCGCCGATCGCCAACGAGCCCGTATCCGCCTTAATCGCCGCAAATGTCGAGAATACATCAGGTGCTCCATTGCCAAAGCCTAAGAGAGCTGTGTTAACATAAAAACATGATATATAGCTTGCAAAAAAAAAAAAAAAATCAGATTTATCGCTAAGTTACGTTGGAACTTACTGACTCCCGCTAGGTTTTCGGAAAGACCTAATCTGCACGAAATTGTTGATAGATTGGGACAGAAGAAATCTGAAGCGACGATTCCGACGAAAGAGAAGAGGAAACTGAGCCAGAGGACCAAGGATAGGATGACCAATGCGCGCATGTTACGAGTGGATTGGGCATAGTAAATCTTGGAGTAATCGATTAGACTGATGGGCTCATGATCGGTCTCAGAGATGGTACTTCTCGGTGTGAGCCTGGCCGTTTGAAGAAAGTGGTGGTTCTTCCTGAGGAGGAGATGTTTGCTGGCTTGATGGTTGATGAGGCTGATGGTAATGAGTATGGATAAGGTGAGTGCGAACAGCCTGTAGAGTGATTTCTGGCCTCGAATCATCTCCTTCTTGTTTGTTGTTGGTTGATGGATTGTTGAGGAAAGAAAAAGAAAAAAAAGAAAAAGAAAAACAAGAAAGGACGAGAATAGCATTTAGGAGCCCATCGGGGACACACGGGGGGATACTAATCAAAACATAACATCATGTCTCAAGTCTTTGCTTTTGTTACTCTGAATCCCTTCTTCACCTCATCATCATGGCCAAAAGTTCATTAAATCGAAACAAACTTGTATGGGTAGAAATCCACAATGAAAATATATTAAAACCAAACTCGTCTTACATGAAAAACCGGAATATGATTATCAAAAGCAGTCTTGAAAATAGTGGACAATCAGAATATCAGAAATTGGAAGGAACCCATTTCACTATATTCCATGTTAGTCAAAACCCAAATTAGAAACCCTTGAAAAATTGATCACATTTCCAGCCTTTTTTATATCAGTAAAAACCATGATGATGCTAAGCAAAATCAATAGTGAAAAAATTAAAGAGCTCATCTCACAATCCATCTAGATCACATCACACTCCTTCCAGAAAACCTCACTAGGTTGATCAGCATATCCTGGTAAAGCTAGAATTAGGCCGTGTTTGCTAGTGTCATATGACATGTGTAATATTACGCAAGTTGTATGCAATTTACATATTATTAGGGTGCAATGATATTGAGCAATACGGTGTGGTATACTTTTTGGTACTAATTTTAAAATTTATTTTTAATATTTTCTCGATCTATGCTTATACTCAAGTCCAGTGATAGTCAACTACAGCACAGCATAACAGCATATGCTTGTACAGTGGGCTGAAAGACATTATTACTAGGACAAAAAATATATAATTCAAAAGTGAGCTCATTGGTAAACAAGATTCTTTGGTGGCCAATGAATATTGAGCTTGTGAAGATGATTATGGAGTCAGAAAAGTAAAGTATCAACATCCTTATGATTGATTAATTTTT
>SMGU01001863.1:0-12003 GCA_004348175.1 Puccinia novopanici | reverse complement strand
ATGGATTGCACTTGGCCTAAGCCAAAATCTTGGTTGGGTGTTGACCTGACCCGGACCCGCATGCACATTATTGGTGCCGGGTCCAGTCACTAATTTTGGGAAAGTGACCCAACCCAACCAACTGCATCCAATAGTGGTCGGGTTTGGCAAGCACACAAACCAAACACAAACAACACACACACACCCACAAACCCCAAAATGTCCCCAGAAGCGCCCAGCTCCCCCACTCAAACTACCCTAGATCCCTTTCTCCTTCAACTCACCCAGGAAATACTTTAAAAAAAGAAAAAAAACAAATTGAAGACAAAAATGAAAATGAAGAATAATCAATCAAAAGAAGACCCCCAAAACCCTGAGAGCCCCCTGGAGATAAAACAAACTGTGATCCCCCTGAAATCAATCCAGCCACCACCCTTGATCAAGAGAAGACCATTCACTGCAAGAAAACTCATACAACTGCCTGCAGTTGACATGCAACTTGCCTTTGTGCACAAAGGCAACTTGCATGTCAACTGCAGGCAGTTGTGTGAGTTTTTCTTGCAGTGATATTGAAGATTTTCTAGAAATACTTGAGAAAAAAATGAAGAGGAAACTGAAGGAAAAATTTATCAACAACAAGCAGAACAAAAAAAAAAAAAAGAACAACAGTCCCAATCAAAATGGCCTGAAGAACATCAACAAATCCTGCTACCTCAAATATGAATTTACACAAACCCTGAAGCTTTTAAGACCTCCATCAAGGAATTTTTCAAGGATAATGGCTATTCCATTTTAATGAATATATATCACTGCAGAAAAACTCAGTCAACTGCCTGCAGTTGACATGCAGCATGCTCCAGCTAAGCTGCCGTCCAAACTCCACCTGTCTGCACATGTAGATTTGTTGGCACAGTAACTGTGCAGCATGCACAGTCACTGTGCATCAAAGCTTGGTTGAATCATTCTTGGAGAAAGGTTTGAGTAACACCAAAAGCTTCCTTCAAGTTTCTGCATGTCAACTGCAGGTAGTTGAGCCAGTTTTTTTTTGCAGTGTATGTTCCTGGAAAGATTATGATGTTCAAGTGTGACAGGTAAGTCTTATCTCTTTTGAATTCTAATAACTTCTTTATATTATTTTATATTTTATATTTTATATTTTATATTTTATATTTTATATTTATATTTATATTTTATATTTTATATTTTATATTTTATATTTTATATTTATACTTTATACTTTATATTTTATATTTATATTTTATTATAATTATTGATGAATCTTCCTCTTCATGGTTTCTACTTAGGGGAGGAAATGATGCACAAAACCTTGGTAAAGGAGACACTCACAAGAGTCCAAGAATTACCTGATTGATTGATTGCCCCTTTGCCGCTTCAGTTTATTTCCAAAAGAAGGCCAAATACTGGAAGTTCACTATTTCTAATTTCAATCACAACCACTGTAACTCCCTATAACCCAAAGAAAACACAGCAAACAGAAGACTCAATCAAGATCTCTATGAATAATTGAAAATCTTGGTGACACTGGACTTAAACCATTGGCCATTCTTTAAGCACTGAAGAAGACTCAACCAGACAAAACAATATTAGCCACCATCTCAACAATTTATGCTGCAATAAAGAAAGCTCAAAATAAATCTCTTCAATTAATCATTCACATTTTCCACCTCAATCAATCTCTTGAAAAAGCTTATTTTACCATGGCCACCAAAATGAATGAAGACAGTGCACTTAAAGGATTATTTTCTGTCATGCTCTGTCCATCAATATCCTCAATTCTTGCCACTACCTCCTCCTCCTACTTACCTACAAGAACATAAAGTACAGGATGCCTCTCCTTCACATTGCTGGGATTATGGGCACAAAAAAAAAAAAACTCCAGTCTAGCTTTCTGTTTCATTCTCAAGAAACCAAACCATACTACAATTGGGAACTAGAATCTCTTCTCATAATATTCACCTCAGAAAACATTCCCATCCCAACATCTTAATCACTGATAAAGAACAAGACCTCATCAAATCATTCACCACCTCCTGTACAAATTCAACTCCTCTTCTCTGCACTTGGCACATCCAGAAAAATCTAGTCACCCATGCCCCAAATGGATCAGGGTCAAAATTAAAGAAGTTAAAATGATTGCTTTCCGGAACCATTTGATTTGAATCCCCAACCACTCCAAATTCTTCTTCTTGTTTGAAAGATTTGCTTCAAAATGTAGCCCCCAATTTCAAGAATATATGCACTCAAATTGGCTATTGGTTTAGAAAAATATGAAAATGCTAAAACAGAAGAAGAAGTCAATAAAATCAAAGCAAGGCTACTTGAACTCCCTCCATCCCAAAGAACAGTTCAGCTATCCGCTATGGAAAGAAAACCCGTCTGTGAGTAACTGAGGGTTCTTCTTCGTTGAAATCAAGTGATCTTTGGTTTCACTGTGGATGAATTTGAGCAATAGTGAGCTAAACTTCTAACTCCTGATAATGATCATGCTCTTTCACTGCTCTTTGCTTCTGCAACCCATAAAGAGATTCTTAATATTCTGCCTTGAGTGTTTGTGAAGATTTTCTTGACTCTTGATAGAACTCCTCACTATTCTGTTTGTAGATAGATGATAGGATAATACCCCTACAAGTCCCACACGCACAACCAACTTCACTCCCCCCCCCGCACCCCGCTACACCCTGAGTTCCTGCACCCCTGCTGATTCCCACTCCCTGCAGCACCACCCTGATTCGATTGTCCCCATGTCCGCCCTGCCTCTCAGGCCCCTTGCCACCCAAACCCAGATCCCTTGGCCCGCTGCCAATCCCATTTCCCCTGCAGCACCCTCTGAAGCCAGCCGCTCCTGTCCATCTGATCCTCATCCAATACCCGCTCAAGCCCCCAGAACCAATCCCTGTCAGCTATGTGTATGAAACTTGGAGGATCCAATGGATATGCCAAGTACTATCACTGTGCTGAAATTATTAAAAGATTAGATTACTCTCTATCTACCAGGTTTATAACTACACTTGTTAAATTATAGTCCCCTTGTGGCCCAATCTAGGATGGCTTAAGGTAGGAGATACCTCTTAAGATCAACTTACTTGATATACAAGTGAAGGAGACAGAGGTGACAGATGGAGGAACTGTGCTTATATCAAGGTAACAACAGAGTTGTTAAGAGTAGCTGGCAAGCACTTGAACTGATTGGCTACTTGTCAGAGGTGGTAGTCTTGCAGCAACTACTTTTAAGGTTCTAAAGAAAGCTTTTAAATGGGGATTTTAATAAGACTAACTATTTTCCAGTGGTAAAAAGGTAGGGTGATGGGGAGATGGAAACACTACTCTAAAAGTAGGAGGAGGGTATTCACTGCACTTACTAAGTTATGCTGGGGTGAATCACTGAGGTTCCATCTCAAGTCCAAAGAAGGCCACCTTTTATATTCTAAAAGTCTCCCAGGAAGCTACAGGAAGGACTTAAGGTGTATTGCGCCATTCTCACATCAAATGATGCTATAATGGTGTCATCTTGCACCATCATAGTTCATTTGAGTGCTTCAATTCATTCTATGTCCCCATGGCATCATGATGCATTGTTATAACCAATAACATCATGTGTCAACTAATTGAATAGCATGAATTGGAATAAGTTCTCACAGACTGTTCATGTGGAACTTTCTCATGTTGCTCTAATATCAATTATATTACTATTGAAATTGTACTACAATCTACTTGTATACAATTGGATTGTATTATAATTGAAATCCAGCTAAATCTCCTCTCTCATTGTTTAAATAAGATTTGAACTGTATTCATTTCTTATTTATGTACATAATACATTATTTTTATGTACATATTATATGTAACTAATTTATGTACATATTTACTGCACAGTCCACAGCAATGATTAATCTTAATACTTCTTATGGTACTTTGAGTTGTGACAAAGTACCAGAAGGAGTAGGAATTTTGGGGTAGGCCCAGTGGGTAACCCTAGGTAAAATTACATGAGAAATCCATTTCTAAAATAATATTCAAGGATTTATCACTATTAACTGAGATACAATACTATTATTACAGATATGCAGGCTTTTGGATACTCTGGAGTATCTCTAAGGCTGAAAATCCCCTCTCCACCTTATCCCCACTACCACTGTTCCACAATTGTTCTACCGTGGCTGAAAAAAGCAAAAGCAATCCTCTCAGACTAACAAAAGCTCTGAAGATACTTTCCTTTGGTAGCTTTGGTCCACCTCAGCTTTCTGCGTGCACATGCCATCAGCGGCAGCTACTGCTGAGACCCGCAGCTGCCGTTGTGGTAAGCCAATCTTCCACAGGGCTCAAAACTTCAACAAGCCCCACACACATCAAAAAACTCAAACCCAGGCCCCTCAAGTGTCACAGAAACATTAAACAAGGATACACAAGCAATTTTAAAAAGTTCTGGGCCCTTGGGGGCACCCATCTAAATGTTAGGTGCACCACAGGTAGTATGCTTGGCCCAAAACATGTCTACATATCTATGATCAGTTTTTTAAATTATGTGAGTCAAGAAGATTTTTAAATGCAATTGAAGTGTCATAATCAATGTTTAAAAATATTTAGGACCTTGGGGACACTCATTCACAAGGTATGTGTATGACTTATTTGGAAAGTTAGCAGGTAAGTGTATACCTCTTTCTTCAGTTTTGTACATGGAATCAACCTGACAAATGGAGGAAAGAGGCATTTTGGCACCTTTAAAATTCTCCCAAATTTATTTGTTGTTGGAGCTTGTATTAATTGCATGCCATATTTTATTTTGTTAACTGTTGATGCTTTGGGGATTTCTAGTGCAACAAATTCCATGGAACAGGGTAGAATTGGTTGGGCAACTCCCAAATCAACATCTGCAACTTTGAGGGAGTTGTTTGACCTAACATTGGGAGTGGTTTTCCTAAGGCCCAAAATTTAGCTCAGTGGAAAAAGGTTTCAAAGTATCCAAACTGGATTGCCTCCATATGAAAGAACTGATTTTGGAAAAATTAGAATTTGCTGTTTTAGTTTGCCATATTTTTAAGTGTTAAAAGAAAAAATAATTTCAGAACTTCAAAGGCTATACCATGCAAAAATAATATGGAGGAAAGGCTTAACTTAACCCACCAAAAATAGAGAAACATTCATTCAATGTATAAGTTTTAGGCACTCCTGGAAGTGAATGGGTCATGGGAAACCATGAATAGATGTTTCACAACTCAAAATATCAAATTTGATGAGATTGATTTACCAAAGGAAACAAAATACCAGAAAAACATGTATGAATATGTTAATGACAATTTGCATCCTAGATCCTGTTCTTGTTTTTTTGAAATTCAGAAAGTAACCAGATAAAGGTTTGATTCAAAACAGCATAACATAACAAAAACCAATTTCACATACAATATCAAGACTGAGAGGGTGAATTTTAAAAGAAAGAAAGAGGAAACAGAAGAAGAAAACGTGAAAAAATACTGCCTTAAAATTTTTCTTGTTTTACAAAATTCAAGAAAGTAACCAAATACAAGTGTAAATCTAAATACCATTTCCACTAGCTGCTAGCCATTTTAATTAAGCATACTTTCTCATATGGAGAACCAAAAGACCCACTGTGTGATGTAGGACTCCTGTGGGGGAGGAACACCATGAGTGTCTGGATGTTGGTTGCTAGCAACCAACATTGAGGAAGCCTTGGTTGAAGCTCCTCCCTTTCTGGAGGCACTCCTTTTTTCATAGTCACTGCGCACTGGAGTCATTCAAGGAGCTTGAACCTAGACTTGGTCTGAGCTCCTGAATGTCACTTGATAGCAAGCAACGCAAGATTTTTTGTGGTGGAATTGCCTTTTCTCTTATTTTAATGTGCCACTGGATATAACTATTTGAATCCTCACATAAAGTGAAGCATTTTGGGCTGCATACTTCCATAATGGAAAAGCCATTTGTGTAAAATACACATTTTGCTTCACCAAATTTTATTTTCCCTCATGTTTCCCTCCAAATTTAATTCTGGAACACAAGCCAGGAGAGAAAGATAACACTAGTAAGGGGTAAGCACATGTTAATGTAGAATTAACATGTACAGTGACAGGTGATTGAGACCACTAGGAAATTAGAGGTCTTGTAATGATGACTGGAAAAGACATGTCACTCAAGATGGACAGGGAAAAACGAATCTCACTTGAGATGGACAGGAAAAAACATCTAACTTGAGATGAACAATACAAAAAAATCTCACTTTAGATGGACAGGAAAAAATGTCTAACTTGAGATGAACAGTACAAAAACATCTAACTTGAGATGAACAGGACAAGGCAGCTCCCCTGAGATGTGCAGGAAAGAACAGGAAATGGCAATAGGAACGGACAGAGATGAGGCAAAGTTGGGGGGGGGGGTTCAGTTTGGATGGATGAGGAAGAAATGGTTTTGAGCCTACAATCAGATTGAGATTCTGGCATTAACCACCAAATTACAAGTTCTTTTAAACAAGGTCTATGTGGTTTTACAGGTTTAAATGTAAATCTTCATGCTTTGAGGTGTGTAACAAACACACTTGCCAATGAAACTGATTGACATGAGTATTCACTGCCAGAAGTGTATATCATCCATATTTACTCCAAAAAAAAAATAAAAGTAAAAAAGAGAATCATAATCTTTGACATTGAGCAGCCTTGATTGAGTGGTACTAGTTCAACAACAAAAGTGATATGCCAGTCTTTGAGGCCCAACAATGGCATGGATATCAGAGTACAATTCTGAGCAAACTAAATCACATCCTATATCTCAGTTTTGGACTAAGATGTACCTTGACTTTGCATATTCTATATTGAACCTATGATGAGAAACTGTGTTGCACACATCACATTAAAGGAGTTATGACCTTGACATGCATTTTCTCTGAGCATTACTCTCCTTCAGATATTTATTTTGCTTGCCATTGTCTTTATTTTGTGACTTAACTCTGCAAGTAATAGCATTCCAACTTTTTTTTCTACTCAAACCCGCGCATCTTCCTGCCTGACCTGCTGCTCCACATATAACCTGCCACAATTCAAATCACATGCTCTAATTTTGTTATAAATGGCAGTTGTTTGATTTTTCATTTCTTGTGTGGGGTTCTTGTTCTCTGTTGAGGATTCCACTCTACCCTGACCAGTCAAACTGCAGCGCTCTCCTATACATACATATCAGCAGTTTAACTTTAACCGAACAGCTCACCCAAAACATTTCATGGTCTCAATTCCTTAAAACCTCAACAAACCATCAAACTTATGGAGGGACCTAAGGCAATTTCGCCGCGGCAGGTCCCTCGCCGTACAACGAGACCTAAGCTCCACACTATTTATACCTAACCTATTTCCTTCCGATGAGACAATTATATTGTCCAATAGTCAAAAATTTTTCTCGACTTCATCCCTCATACCTTAACCGGAGCCTTCACACTTTAATAATTGCCTTTTCCAAGACCCTTTAGCCGCAACCTCCCACTTTATCAAATTCTTTTGTCAACACTTCCTTCAAATTAACAGCTTCCCAATTCAGAAATCGGAGAATTATTCCTTCTATTAACCGATGACCATTAACAACATTCCCTAAAGCGCTCTCCTAAAGAAACCCTGTTAGACTGCTCAACGTATCAGTTTCATTCGAAGGAACCTATTGTATCATTATCTACTCGCGACCCATTCCAACACCCATGCCTATTCTTGACGGCCTCGGCAAATATCCTTTCCCGCTTACATATCCTTGATCCTATTTTCTACTTGCGACCGATTCCAATCTATTTTCACCCTATCATCTAATCTTCCCCTTAAGACGCTCTCACGTAGGAAGGCTCCATGGAGCATCTCACATTTTTTTTCCCTCAACTTATTCCTTCCGATCAATCCTTTCCGTTCGGCCATTAGCCCAAAAGTTATTCTCACTCATCGTCACCTCACCATCCCTTGCCCCTCCCCATAATCCCGCAACCTTTAAAGCCCCTCACCGTCAGCTCGCACATTTTAACCTCGCTTAGCTTAGAACCGGTCAATACTAAAAGGACTCCCGCTTATCATAACCTATCCCCATTTGCTATTCATTAACAATTTCTGCCTAGACCTTCACACCCGGTCCGGCTCACATTTTGACTATCAAATAGTAAACACCGTATCAAAGATGTCCGACAAATTGTCTAAACCCCGTAATTACCCTGTCGGTATTGCCTCCCATGTGCAAGCGCTTGAACGTGTTAGTCATTTTAACAACATGACACAATAGTTTCCAGCCAAAACTTACCTCCTTTTTCAGTCTTCTTCAAACCTAGGGTCCCGCCTTCAATATGGCTTCTTTGTGACACCAAGCTACATATCTTGCAACGCGGGCACCCAAATTAATTACAAAATGAACCTGGTCGCAAATACATCCGCGGCATATTCCCTCGAGCCGGACTTCATTTATTTTTTGTACGGCAAATTTATCTCACCTAATGAAGACACACCTCCCATCTTCCAATACTTCCCCGAAAGCCACATGCGAATTTGTAAAACCTCAGAAACGTTGGACGACTCGGTGAACAAGACATTTGTACAAAGTTATGGAATCGTGGCTTCAATTGAGAGAGATACCACCGAGAACAATGGGGTCCCCGAGAACAATTTATTGGTGACAATGTCCCATAACAATTGGGACATTCAGGTATATACTCTAATCGTCTACACACCCAATGTTATGGAACAACTGACCGTACTTTCAACTTAAAGGCTCGCGCATTACGGTCATTTCAAATCAAGTATCGCATCGCAGGACGCCCCAATCTTGTAAATGCGCAGACCCTCTTCGAAGTTGGCCGCGAGTTCATCCTTTACGGAACGATCATCGACTGGGACACCACCCTTCGCTTACCCATTGTGGAGGTGAGCATAAACTTAGTCCAGTTGATACCAATTAACACTGACAAGCCATGGCAGGTTTATTCTTTGACCTGGACGAATCCTTCGAGCAATGGTCGCGGGAACACTAGCCCAACTAGAGGCGTGAGCCAAAGTCCCAATCGTAACTCTCGCAACATGTAAGTTCTTCGGCCCATTCGTGTCTAGAGCTAATCTAACACACACATCTGCAGATTCCGTTTTGGTCAGACACCGCAGACTTCACTCGCCTCAGGGTCCATTCCTAGCCCTCATGCGTCAACCACGAGTGGCAGCTCATCGAATCCTATTGCCAGCACTAGCAGGCTCGTGCAAGAAACTTTACCTGTTGAGGGTGACTCATTTGGTCAGGCTCAAGATCACCCATTAGTCGCTTATGATCCTCTCACGCCAACCGGAGACCTCAAACGCTCGGGCAGAAACTTAGCCTCTTCTGCCCAAAAAAAACGAAAGGATTAAAAATCTTTAGCCCCTTAATAATTGTGAGGGTCTTGAGCCCACGACCTATGATAAGCTTCCTCAAATAATTGCGCTCTGCGCTCCAATATTGCTATTTGTCACCTTAACCCTATAGCTTTGGATTTTCCCAAATTACATTAAAATCCCATCTTGATTTAACTCGTGCCAAAACGTCTCAATATTGTATTTTCCTATAATCCAACTATGAAATTAAATCGCAAGGCGTACCTTAGCCTCCTCATCATGAGCCTCTAAGCCTCACGGTTGGTCATCCTCGACCGGTGTCTTGCAAAGATCCTTATCTTGCATACATGTCCGCATTAATATGATTAATCTGTCTATTCTATGCTACGACATAAACTTGATCGGGTGCTCGGGAAATAAAATCGGGGTAAAATTCTTTTGGCCTGTCGAAACAACTCACCCAGGGGTACCTTCAGCGCGGAGCGAGAATAGGCCCCCTGGATAACTGCTGTGAGTTTGCGGCGAATCTATAACTCGACATAATTATTCAGGCCAGAAGCTCTCCTTCCGCCTCTCGAGTTTTCAACTTTCAATATCCGGAAATGTCAAGCACAATCAAAGTTGGACCGGCAGTGGTTTCCGAACATGAAGCTTTTGAGCCATTCATCAAATCTCGTGTTGGATTTTATACTGCTTTCGATCTCGGCTCTTGCTCAATTCGGTGCATTCACTGTAACGCGTACCATTGGCCTCAAGAAAGAACCCGCGAAGATCAACGGAGGAAGCTTAACTCTTTTTCTGTTTGCTGTCACAAGGGGCAAGTTAAGTTGCCGAATATGAATACTTCAGTATCTGCTTATCCCCCCTGGCTACGACGACTATTCGAAGGGACTGACAGCGGTGAGCTCTTGACCTGGCGTCTCCGATAGTGGTGTCCCAATAACCGACCATTATCATTCCGGATTACGCATTCTAATCCTATTATTATTTTTTAGAAGCTCGCCGATTCCAAGCCAATATACGAAAATATAACAACGGGCTATCATTTTCGTCATTGGGTTGTAACTTTCAAACACGAGCGATGGGAAGCCGAGGTCCTCAAGCTTTTACCATCAATGGAACAATGACCCACCGAATCGGCGACATTTTACCAGAGGACGGGAAATCCGCTGCCTTTTCACAGATCTTTGCGGTTGGGGGCAATGACATTGACGAGGCTGAGCTTAGGATCAGAGCGGCGACGGGCGCAGGTCCCACACCAAGACAACAGCTTGACCCAGTCCTCATGAAAAAACTGCAAGACCTGGTCTATCAAATCAACCCCTATGCAAAACTTTACAGGCAAGCCGGAGAAATACTCGGAACGGGACGACCAGCTACCCTTGTTCTCAAGTCCGTTCAAAACCGCACCCTAAACCCACATCGATACAATTCGGCAAATCCCAACGAGGTTGGAATGGTGATTGAGGGGTCTGGCCTTGTCGAAGGCCCAAGAAACATCGTGCTTCACCCAAAATCTGGTGGACTGAAAATCATCAGTGACCTTCACTCAGGTTACCTCCCTCTTCGCTACACGCTTTTTTTCATCGCCGGGGACCAGCAATGGAGTCCAAACTTCTCTACTTTATCTGACAAACGTAAGTGTCAACGCATAGCTATACATCGGTTTTTTTAAGGGTCCAATGATTTGACAAGGCTCATGTTGCTCTTCCAGTCCACACCATCTCCCAACTTGAGTGGTTTGCGTATATGTTATTCAAGAGGCCTGAAGTATTCTCTCCCATTTTACTTGGCCGACTCTTGTTCCAAGAATTCACCGTGGATCTCTACGTTTGCGTCGAACGTTCAAGACTCTGTTTCATTCGGCTGAATCAAGATAAACTGCGTGTTGATCAGTATCTCGGTAATCTTGAAGCTTTTGGAGAAGCTCACGATTTATCAGGGAAAAAGATAATTTTACCTTCTACTTTTATCGGAGGACCGAGAGCCATGACCCAATTATACCAGGACGCGATGGGGCTTATGCGGGAATATGGCAAACCAACGCTCTTCTTAACTATGACCGCAAATCCAAATTGGCTCGAGATTAAGCGAGAAATTCCTCCTGGCGATGATCCCATTAATCATCCGACTCTTGTTGCTCGCGTTTTTCACCTGAAAGTCAAGGAACTCATGCGGCAACTTCTCAAGCTCAATAGGCTCGGGAGAGTCGTGTCCTACGTTTCGACCATTGAATTCCAGAAGAGGGGCTATCCCCATGTTCACCTTATCCTGACAC
The DNA here is from genome assembly GCA_004348175.1 of Puccinia novopanici. Taxonomy (NCBI): domain Eukaryota; kingdom Fungi; phylum Basidiomycota; class Pucciniomycetes; order Pucciniales; family Pucciniaceae; genus Puccinia; species Puccinia novopanici. The sequence goes on along the minus strand of SMGU01001863.1, from coordinate 402 downwards.
TCCACCCTGAAGACAGACCTCTTACGCCAGATGACGTTGACTTATTGGTGTCAGCGGAAATTCCGGATCGAAACCTCGAGCCTGATCTTTACTCCATCGTGAAGACTGCTATGCTCCACGGCCCGTGTGCGGGCCGTGCATGCTCAAACAAAGGAAGTTGCAAATATCGTTATCCAAAATCATTTCAGGAGGAAACGACTTTCGTTGAGGGCAATTATCCGCTGTATCGAAGACGAAATCAAGGGCGTGTGATAATCAAAGGCCCCAATTCTTTTGACAATCGCAACATTGTCCCTTTAACAAATTCCTTTCTATCTACTTCAACTGTCATATTAACGTCGAAGTCGCTGTTGGAATGGAAGCCATAAAATACCTCTACAAGTACATTACTAAGGGCCATGA
>SMGU01001859.1:0-12276 GCA_004348175.1 Puccinia novopanici | reverse complement strand
GGATATGCAAGATTGAATAGTGTCCTTGCTAAGTGCTCCTACATTTGGCAAGGTTTAACAGAAACTAAAATATTTGCAAGCCAAGGGGGTTTGGCATTGTGGATGTGGGGTTTTTGTTGCTACAAATTACAATAGCATAGCACATGAGTTTAAATCAATCAATGTGCATGGTATAACCAGTGCTCACACTTTAAATTGGGGTTTGCCCTCCACAGAATGCAACTCTACTCAAAACTATACCACACAATACAACTGAATGGGGTAGTTACCCTAGCTAGTAGCAACTCCATTCAGTTGCATTGGTGTTGCATTGTGTGGTGTAGTTTTGAGTAGTGTGAAGCTTCAAAATTTTGCACAAGTTATTTCAAATGGAAAACTCTGTTGCATAAATATATTTCATAGTTGAGTGATTTCCAAACAGTGTTCAGAAAGAAAAAATAAAAAAAGAAGAAGAAGAACAAGAGAAAAATAGAAGAGAAGAAAGAGAAGAGAAGAAAGACAAGAAAATAAAGAGATAAAAAAAGAGATAAAAAAGAAAGCAAAATGGCAGAAAAATTAAAACACAAAAAAAGTGTCAAAAACAAACACAAAAAGACAAAAAAAAAAAAAACAAGAAGACAAAATAAAATCTACATGAATTCCCCAATTTCCAAAAAATCTGATGTGGGTTCCTGTTAGGGAAATGATTTCATATTTCAAGTTCAATACCAAAAACCCTAGCAGATAGTTTTGTTAGAAATGTGAAAATCTTGGTCATCTTTGGTTCCTATTTGATAACTCAAATCTTAGTCATAGAATAAATTTGGCTCTATCTTGGCATTAGAAGAAATTATATGAACTATGAGCAAGTAAAGTTTGTTGATGACCGGGGTGTTTTGGGCCAATTCATACCCCTGTGCTTTAATCCACACAGACATTTCTTCTCCAGGTGGGCCGTATTTGAAGAACATTGAAAAGTGGTAGGGATATTGCCCATAAAGGGACCTTGTGGGTAAGATGGTATAAAGCTGGTGTTTTGTATAAGCACCTGAATTTGATTTGAAATGAGGTACAAAAAGGCTTACCGCTTTAGTAATTTCATGGGGCCATGTCATTGTGAGAACAAAGGGTGCATTTCTTTTTTTTTTAAGGTGAAAAGGATGGGGGTAATATTGAAGAAGTAAACAGGAGTAGGTATTTTGTTATTGTGAGGTAATTTTCTTTGAATGGACTAAGGTTTGGATGATATCCGAGGATGGGGGAAAAAGAGTTTCAATTGGGCTGAAAGTTGACCATCACTTTCCAAGTGGTTTGGGAAAATTTCAAGATGATGTGTCTACTCCAGTAAGTTTAAAAGATAATTACATTTGTGGGGTCTTTCATAGGCTAACAGGGTTGAATGTCTGGATTTGGATCATGGGTACAACCAGGTTGAGCCGTGAGGAGCAGGACACCAGAAAAAAATTTTGAATTGTCCAGTTATATATAATTGAGTGCCAAAAAGGATGACATTGTTATCACTTCAGGCACATAAAAAATGAAAAGTAACAGGTTTTCCCATAAATTAACATTGGGGATTTCATTTTAATTGACTGTTTGCCGCGGCAGTGGCAAAAGATCCAAATAGGCATTTTTGATAAGTATAGATTTTGGAGAGACATATTTGAAGAGTCTCAGGCTTTTTGAATGCTCAAGAATGGAAATGCTGATTGCAATAGGCATTTATTAGATTGTGTGGTGATCTCTATAGAATCTTATACGGAGATTTTCATAGAGTATGAAAAAATATTGATGCAAAATTCTGTGGATGAGGAACAGAGTATGCATTTTTGAAGTACAATGGTGCTTGATGTGTAAGCTGCAGTGATTGGTGAAAATAAAAAAAAGGGGATGATAAAAACATTTAGTTGAAGTTGCGTACATATAAAGAAACCTGCCTGTCTTGACAGGATTCAGTAATTAGGGCTGTTTTTTCAAATTATTGGAGGTCTTTGGCCTGTTATATTCATGACTTGACACACACACCTGTATTCTGGCCTGCTTCCATAGTTGCATCCAGTTGTTGGAACTGAGCAGGAGGCACAAATTTATCTTTTCTTAATGCTAATAATAAAATAATGAGAAAGTGAAGATAAAATGAATTTAAGAGTCATAAAAGATTCAAATGGTGTAGCAAAAAAAAATGTTTACAATCTAGGTGTAACTGGTTTGAGCTTTCCAGCTGAAATATTCTTTCTTGTCTGGGCTCAAAATATTCTCTCAGTTGTTTTTTATTAAATTTATTTTGATTCATTTTTCTTAAAACACATATTGACCTGCTTGTACATAGACTAAATATTCAGACCAGATAAAAGCAAATATCAATAATGGTTCTCTACCATCTTTTTCCACACCATCCTGAGCCAATTCCATGAGCCTTTTCTGAGTGTCTCTGCCCTATTTCTCAATCTTTCTCATTTCTTTCCTCCACAAATTTGATCTCAGAGGCCCAAAAACTCAACATCAGTGGTGACTGTGAATTTATTAGAACTGATAATTTCATTACCAGAAATTTTAGACTCCAATAATAGCACTGTTAATTCCATTTCCAGTGTGGATAGTGGGAATTTAAGTTTGATGATTGTTTTGATTGAATGACTTGATAATCCCATTATTTGTATTGATGATTGAACCATTTTCAGCCTTAGCAGTAATCCTTTCCAAAAATTTTCAATTGTAAATAAAAATAATAATTCTATTTAATTTTATCTGAAAAGAGATTTTTTATTTTTCAAAGGAATTCTAATAATTAGATTTCAAGATTTTACAATATTTTACCACTTTATCTGCACATTTATAAAACATACATAACGGATGCTGTAGTTGTATTTTTCTTAGAATTTTATTCTGATTTATGATCAAAATGAAGATTAAAAAGAGAAAAACAAGATAAGAATGAAAGAAAAAAAATAGAGAGATCATAGTGCATTACAACAGTTAGTGCATGAAAAAATTGATGTATTGGATGAAGAATATAGAAATCATGAAATAAGATGAGAGTATTTTGAGGAAAATCTCATTTAGTGAAATAAAGATGAAAGCAAACAATGAGAAAGCCAAAAAAATAAAAGAAAAAAATAGGGGTATCAAATATTAACAAATCTACCACTATATAAATGTTTTTTTTGAAAATAATTAATCATTTTTAAAATATCTTGACTATTTTTTTCATTTCCACCACTATTAATAATATATGTAATCATTATGATCCTTGTTTATATCCCTATTCCCACATCACCTTGAATAATGTTTCTGATATTGTTTACATGCCTTTATCATTGTTTCCCAGGTTACTCATTCCAGGATTTGGTAATATTTTATACTCCCTAATAGCTATTTTATTTCCAAATTATTCTTAAAGAGGCCATACTGTTGTTTCTTATTCTTCTTTTCTCTCCCAAGTTTACCCAGAGAGGTATTGCTTCATAAACTCATACCTCTCCATATCTATTCCACATAAGTGTAGTTCCACATTTATTGCAACTTATTTTGAAGCTACGACTCAGAGGCTGAGATTAAATAAAAGGAGGTGGAAGAAAATATTTTTCAGTTTCATTTTTGGAAATTTTCAGCACACCATGAATGAATCACTAAAAAACATCAATGAAAACTTTCTCTGAGACTTTAAATTAATTGAGGATAACTACTAGACACAGACACAGGCTCAGTGGCCAGCTAAAGGAAAGTATTATCTAATTACTATCATGCTATAAATATTCTAGTTTACTATTGTTATTTAAAGTGAAATTGATGATGGAAAGAAAGAATGAGAGTTCAGGGATGATTTGAAAGAAAGAGAGGAATTTAACAACTTACAAGTAATTTTCTTTCCAGAATTAAACTTCAGTAACCTTGATTACAATAACTGTGTTCCTTTAGCTAAAAATGCATCAGAAATGTCAAATAATTGAATAAATCAATAAATCATGGTTTTAGGTTTCTTTGTGGTGTTTTATTTGAAGAAAATTTAATTATTTTCATTGAATTGATCATGATTTTTAAATTTTTATCATTTTAATTTCAATTTCTTATTTATTTTACTATTTCAGCTTATCTATTAATAGTAGCAGGCTTAAAAATTTAATTTCAACCCATGTCAACCAGTTTCAGTTCAAGAAAAATTAACAAGGACACACCCAATCAATTTTCACTTGCTGGAGATTCTATTTTCTGTTGTGTCCTTGGTAGAATTATTTTCATTATTGCAGTAGTATTTAGACTCTGTTTGGAAGTTTTCTAATTACTACTTTAATATTTATACTTATGATTTCATGTGGCACATTTTGTAAATGAGATTTTTTGATTGCCAAATTTTATCAAGGTTGTTGAACATATTTCTAAATTGGTATCTTTTTCAGATTTTCAAAAAGGCTTGAATTTTAAATAAATCAATTTATTTCAATTTATTTTCTCCAAAAAGAGTTTTTCTGAATTGAAATTATTTTCAATAAACAATATTAATTATTTCATCAGATTACTTTAAGGGTTTTGTCCCTCACTGTACTGTAGGTGCAAAGATTCTAGAAACAGGAGACTTTGATTGCAACTAGACAGTCAAGAAAGATCTATTGTTAGTAATTACAACTAGGAAGGAGATTGGCTCTGAGAGGAGGAAAGAAGATTATGAAAAGGGAGGAGATGATGACTTACCTAGACAGGAGAGAAAGATCTCTGCCATCTAGTTGAGGTGAGGAGTCAGCTTAAAAGCACTACATGCTTAAGTAATTTTGATTGTGATTCCTTTGTGAAGCCCAAGAGGTGAGGGGGTTCAAAATTCTCCTCATTTCTCTACATATTTATAATGAATGTGGTGTGATCCTGATATTTCAAGTTTCACTGTAAATTCCTTTCAAACTCAAAGTCCAAATTAGTTAAATACCCAATTTGAATTCCTCCAAAAATTTTATAACCAAAACCAGTGAAATTTCTCAACTTCAGAACACAAAACAACCCAAGCCACCAGATCACCACAGGACTCCAACTAGGACACTCACTGATAACTAAATTTTCTCATTAACCTGTGTACAGTAAGTCCCTTTTTCTCTAGTTATCTTACATTTTTTTTGTTTCTCTTATCCTGGTTTGATTTCAGAATAAAACCATCTCGCTCATCTGTCTCTCTCATTTTCTCTTTCTATCTTGTTTTTCAGGTTTTTTTTTTTTGCAAAAAATTAAATAAAACCAAAAAGGTTGAAATTTAAAAATCCTTGCCTTAAAGCCTAAATTATTTGGAACTGGTTGTTCAAAAGATTAAGTTATTACCAGGATACACTGTCAAACTATCCAATAGATTCCAGTGATTCCATGGGTTACTCCACTTAAATTCTCTAAAGTAACTGTTAGAGTCTATAAGAAAAAAGAGAGAAAAACAATAGAAAAATACGTCTTTTCCTACCTTTTGCCTGTTTATAATTTGATTTTTTTCTTGAAAAAAAACTATAAGCACTCAAAAGTTGTTCCCTGTAGCCACTCCAGAGGGGCAGGCTCACAGTGTTTGCCTCAGGGAGCTGTTACATGCTTGTTTCATATCATTCAATTTTTTTCTGACAGGTTTTTCACGTATTATTTTTGTTAAATTAGTTAATTCTTTTGTTAGTAAAAGATATGAAGGGTTTATCATATGGGTATGCTTCCGTGGATTTACTTGAGCTTATTTTGGGTTTCAGTTTAATTAGCGCCATAACACATGAATTACGTTTTTTCTTCTCACCGATAATTTTTCTTATTATTATCATGCTATGTGCTATGTCCTAGGTCCATGCCTACCTGGTTGTTCACCTTCAAGCAGTGCGGGAGTCGGGTTGGGGAGGGGGAGGGAAGCACATGTCTCAGATCACCGAGATGCTGCCCTTTCCATGCTGTATATCTTCCCTCCACAAGACCCTTGCAGTTGCACATTACTTGGGGTTGCGCAGGAGTAAAGAACAATCACCATACCCTAGTCAGAAAAATAAAAATGAAACCTTAAAATTCATAGACGTACATCCAAAACTGGGGGGTATTACAACATAAAAACACACTGCGGGATAGTTGAGAGAAGTGAAAAAGGGGGTCTAACGAAATGAACAACCAGAATATTAAAATTTGCGCTTTCTTCGCGCGTCCACTGAGAGCCCGCGCGGGCCCCGCCCTCGAAGAACTAGTCTCCGTTTGTCCGCGGTATAAAGAAGAAAAAAATTCAGGACAAGAAGATTTCTTTCCGAGAGTCTTTTCAAAGTTTGAAGATTGAGATTTGATGAGGGCATAGTGAGATGTCGATGAAAACACTCAGGCCTAATGAGATTTATTTGATCCTCTTGCGGATCATGACCTGAAAGCTTCCCTTGAGTCTTTGAACTCCTGCTGTGACCACGTCTTCGAAAGCAGCCTTTTCAAACTGTTCTTTGATAGAGCGAACTTCGAATTTCTCGAAAAACCTCGCCACCGTCATCGAGATCATTTTATAGGCCAGGGGCTTCCCAGGACAATGACCCTGACCAAGACTCCAAGAAGCAAAGTATGGACTTGAAGGCGTGGCGGGTGGGGTTAAGTATTTCCTGTCGATTGGAATATGCCTTGCCGGATCGTTCGTCGATCCTGGATCAGAGGAAATGAATGGTGTCCGTGTATATCGGTAAGGATCCCACCGGGTTGGATCCGGGTACGTGGATGGGTTCAGGGAAACCGACATGGGTGAAAAAACGATGAACCCAGGTGGGCAGATTATACGTTGAGTCTGGTTTGCTTGAGGGGGGAGCTGGAACGACTTGTCCGCCAGCCTTACCAAAGCTCCCGTGCCACGTAACCTTAGAGTTTCGTTGAGGCAACGGGTGAGGTGCGGCATGTTTTCGAAAGATGGCGCGTGGTTTGAGTTTTCTTCCAGAAGTGCTGAGGCACATTCTTCTCGTATTTGATCGACGTGAGTGGCACATGAGTCCCGTTCATATCGCCCCGAAGACCCTTGAGACTGATCGTCAAGTAAAATATCGTGCACAAGACCAATGGTAGCAGCGGCAGCATTGGTCTGAGCTGCCCAAACGAATCTAGGGTACAAACCCAACTAGTTGGTTTGTATGTTTTGTTGTTAACTAGCAAAGGACAATGGAAGTAGGACTAACCCGTATATGAATAAGGCAACAAACTCCACTTTTTCGTTGATTGTTTTGATGGCTGAAGCTTCTCCCCGGTCATAATCCAATAGAATCGACTCATCTAACTTTTTCAGCTCCGCACGTAGCAAGATTTCCGGTAGCTCTTCTTGTGAATCTTCGTCGAGACCCCCAGGGTACGTTTCAGCACCATCACAATGGCCAGATCCGAAAGCCTTATGCAAGGCGTGCCGCACATGGCGTTCTATGCGTCTCTGCGCGTCTTGTTTCAAGATCCTCAAGAGTTCATTTTTGGCCTCTTTGCGCGGACAGCGTCCACCGTGGATCATCGGCAAGAGGATACCCACCAGGCTCAGGTCGGAGTCCATCACTCTAAATAAATGCGATATCCGGTCCAGACTAGTGTCAACCATCTCGTCCCCGATCAGAAAGAAAACGTCCAGTCCGAAAATAACGTAATCTAGCATTTTTCCCAGATCGATTTGTTGCCAGTTTCCAGCGTCAGCTTGATCCTCGCTTTGGAGACACTGATTCCATTTGATTTCGAGAAGTTTTCCCGTCAACTCCCACAGACGCTCGTGAAGCTTTTCAATCCTCGATTTTGAAAGAACTACTTGGTGCATGTACTTCGTTTGACCAAAGAACGCCTCTTCTCCGATCAATGGTGCTGCAATAAGCTTGTAGGCTCCCGTCATATCCAAGACCTTCCGCGTGGCGGTAGCAAAAGCTCGGATGTATTCATCGGATTGGATGAAGGTACAATCATATCCCAAAATAGTAGTTGTGAAAACATCACCCTGAATATTGTGGAAATGCGACGGAGATGGTTGAGTTTCCATTGCAACTTGAGTGAAAAAAAAAACTGGAGGTAAATTTTATTCTGAAATATTTCTAGCGCTTACCTTATTTTGATGATGCTTCTGGACAAACCCAAGGGGATCTCTGGTATAGCTGAAGAGGGATCCTAGCCATGGCCACGTCCAAATCCTCGGAGATTGCTTCCAATATTCTGAGGGAGAGTAGCTTGCCGCGTTGCCTTTGCTTTTAATATTCAAAAAGCCCGACTTGAAGGAATCTGACATAGGTAAATCAAGTAGAAAACCGAATGCTTGGACCAATTTTCGAACAGTAGTCAAAAATGAGTGGACAAAGGTATACATCAACCATGAGAGTTTTGGGACTAGGAAGGAAAAATAACTTTTAGTAAGCCACTGAAGAGTGAGGATGACATAAAAGTCAATGATAAGTAGGGCCACGTGACTTGGGATAAAATCACAGTTCAGAAGGTGAGCTCGTTGAGTGAGAAAACCATCATACACATGAACGGAGGTTTTATATATAGAGGTGATCATATTCAAGCAAGGCATTTTTATAATAAGGAGGATCATGGATCGACCCTGGGGCCAGGGTTTTCTTATAATACTAATCAAGAAGCAAGCACTAGGGAGATGGCGCGACTTGTTGGAGAATACCGTTTTGTGCAAAGAGCTGATCAACGGTAAATACACTAAGCTGTGATTCAGAAGAGTGTTTATTCCTTCTTTGAGAGGAACCAGGCGCGAGGATAAGTGGAATGAGAATGAAAAATTTATTCAAGGTGAAGAAGAAAGGATATATAGCCGCGAGCTTCAGGCTCGCCGTAGCACTACTATATACACAGTATGGTGATAGACTGGATGAGTGCTTCTCACCAGAAAAAAAACCTGAGCGTGTCGTAACAGCTTTGAAGGGCCACAAACCTCCGCAGATCGACCAGGGCATACCAAGTCCCTATTCCCTGCTGTAGGCGGCTGTAATAGTGACCTGGAACCACCTAGTACCGACCGCAGGCGGTGCTTGCCCGCGGTCTGTCTCGACGGCAGGCTAGCAGCTGAAACTCGTTCGCAGATGGGCAGACGGAATCTATGAGGGATGAACGATCAACGAAAAAAATGATGAGATTGTGATACCGCTGTCTTGTGTCCTCTGAGATCAGGAAAGCTAGCGTGTAAAGAAGAAAAGCTGGCGTGTGCATACTGGTCGTCAGAGAAGGCCCGGGCATGTTGAATGGAGGAGATGATGGAGGGATCGACAAACTTTAGAAAGATACCTTCAACTGGGCCACAGTGTCATCCTCGACTTCTTCGGGACTCCGGCGGAGGAGATTGTCCAGGAGCCCGCCATACTACACACACTTCTTCTCATAAATATGCAAACAATAAAAATATGTAGGAACTGCCCACTACTGCCCACCAATGAAACTGCCCCGCCACGTGGCAAGGACGCAAGAATGGACAAGCTGTACGAAAAAGCTGTAACTGAGCTCTATGGACGGACGGACTTGTTCAAAATGAAGTCTGATTGATAAACATCAGGGCTATCTCTACCAGAGCATTTCCCGAGAGTGGAGGGTCCGCCTACGAATCGGTGACTTACCAAAGGCCGGGTGTGTGCTTGGCGGTGGAAGACACGCTATAGGTTCTTTTTTTTTAAAAAAAAAAATTGTAATTTGTGGCGATAAACACTAGCGCACTTTTGATCTGCTGGCCTCGAGTTGAGGTGCCAGTTTCCTGTTTGAAGCCGAAAGAAATTAGCACACTTCTCCTGAGGGTTGACCTGGTGCCCATCCATTTCAAGTGAGCTCCTGGTGAACGGTAGGCCTTGCGAAATTTCTGGTTTGACCACAGCGTTTTTCCAATGGTTTATCAGCGTGGACTGCCGGAGTTCCTAGCAGCTTCAACATCACACCTTATGTACCACGGGTTTCCCCAGAATCCATAAAAAATTTTATCACCATGAATAACTCAGTCGATCGACGCCATCGCTTCTCGTCTTTTGTCCAGCCATAAGCAAGAAAATCCAGACGGAGGCAAGATTTTCAGGCTAGCTGAATTTCTTACCTTGGCCTGCTAGGGTAATTATGCTTATCAGCGATTCAGCCTCTCCAAGTCTCTAGAGAGAGGAGCTAGTCAAAATACAATGAAGTGCAGTTCCTGGCAAACTTTTCGGCGCAAACATCAACATGACTTCTCTGCACATGTTCCTTAACACCTTCTTCCCACAGTTAAAGGAAATGAAATGGGCATCCACCGCAACTCACTCTTGATTTACCACATCTCTTATGTCATTAGCCTTTTTGCTCTTTGCCGATATAATAAAAAACGGTAGAACTATGAAGTATGACCTTCACAGTTCTCAGGATTCATTTCTGGTAAGGAAGAAGGTCTGGTGAAGCGCAGGCCTTGGTCAAGTCGGACCAAGAAAAAGCTCATGGGCAACATTCGGGTCCTGACATCGAAGAATACAAAAACTTCATGGAGGCGCCTCTCAGTGCTCACTAACCGAAGCCTTCCGCTCACAAGATCTAAAATGCGGAAACCAATTCAAGGTTCCCTTCCAAAATAAAAATCCTTGCCACCCTCGGGCTCACAAGTTGACCTCAACCTCTCCCGTGAAGTCTGATCCAGTGTGATTTACTGCACGTGTCGTAAATAAATGTCGGATGACGTACCCAAAAACTTTCGGGGACTTTTTTAGAATATGCAGATCGTTCCGATATTCCCCAGTATTCAGGTTACCTCAGAGCTCACTGTTTAGCCCCTTGGAGTGTGCAACGGCGGAAAACGCGGACTGGCTCACCGCCCAGTTTTTTCATGTGTGCACATGATGTGGATGTACCAGAAAGGAATATGAAAGTCACATAAAGATGTAAATATGTACAATAATATCACCTTGAACTAACGCCGCTTGCCGCTCACAGACTCTTTGAATCCCAAATTATTGAATATAGAGTTCAGGAGGGAGGCAAATTGAAGTCATCCGAATAGCAATCACGGCTCTCGGCACGGTAAAGGCCCATCCCGTTGGTGTGCAGTCGAGTGGCGGCGAGAGAGCATCTGGCATGCAAGCTGAAAGCCTAAAGGTAACGTTTTTTTGTCTTCTTTTTTCAATGCATCAATATGGTTCGTATGTACGTGAAAATGGGTTGTTTTCTGTCCTCTTGCGGCGCAGGTCAATTCCGGACTAACAGTGTCGCCATGCGATCAGCTGATGGCAAAAACTCAAACAATTCGCCGGCTGGGGTCACCAGAAAGAATTATGCTTCCGCGGCCGTCACCTCGGAGCCGACACCTCGGGGGCGACTTACACAAGTTATAAGATCGGGAGTGGCAGAGATACCATCGGCATACTTAGACATCCGGGACAAACTCCTGGATCTATTCATGTACTCAATGGGTTTCTACGGAAATTTTGATGTTGAAGCTCGATGAGGCCATGCGCCAGTACGCAATGCAAGAGAAGGAAATACTCAAGTCTATCAAGCGCACAACTCTTTGAGTCTTTCTCATGTCCCAAACCAATGCTTCAACAGGCGGAGGAGCCACATTAACCCTTGATGTCATTTTTTACCCGTCAAGATTTATCCCGAGCAAACCCGGCGGATTTTCTGTCATATGTTGGTAATTGCACCCAGAGAACCCTTATCAGATTAATCTCGTCGGTCTCACATATATTATTATCGCAGTCCACTAGAGATATCTAATGCAGCTGGCTACCATCGGCTTGGGTTCTGTGCCGCGGTGATTGCTAGCCATATGTGAAACTCTGAAAATGGGGCTTCAACGGTACTGGAAAATAAGATATAAAACATCACACGATAGGCTAACAGTAAGTATAGTTCATACTTGGCAAGTACAGTTCATACTTGGTTTTTTTCTTGAAAGCACATCTCGCTTCTGGTGTGAGGTACATGGCAAGGTTAATTTTCTTGTCATTTGTGCAGCAAGTTCCGCAAAAATTTAAAAAACACCCTTTTTAATTTCTATGGAACTTTCAATACTCATGCCTAGTGAGTTCCCCTGGTGGTAAGGATGTGAAAAATGGACAAAGTTGTGTGACACAATTATATATTTTTTATTTTAAATTAGGCAAAAATGAGTATTCAAAAGTGACAAAAAAGAAGAAAATGAGGAAGAGAAAATGCCAAGTTTGGTGGTCTTGGTATGATGTTTATGTAGTGGTACTAGATGGTGTGGAGTTGAAGAGATTATAATAAGCTCAGAAGATAGCAAAGCCACACTGATGGGCTATTACAGCCAATATTTATAAATAATGGGTGGTGATACATTTGCAGACATCATTAAATGGCAATGGATTTGATGGATGTCCAAAATTTTAGTGAAAAAAAAAA
>SMGU01001858.1:0-22472 GCA_004348175.1 Puccinia novopanici | reverse complement strand
CGGGCTGCGCCCCCTCCCCCCAAACCCCCCCGCTCCTCCCGTCCATACCACCGCTCCCAGCCGGGCTTTCTCCACACGCGGGGGGACCACCCATTGTCCCGCGTTGGCTCAGGTCCAGAGTTTGGCCCTGTTTCGGCCACAGCGTTTATTTCTCTCTCGCGGTTCTTTGGCTGATTCCGCGAGCTGACTGCGTACCTCTCCGTCCAATCAACACAACAGCTCATACCAAGTACCTGTCCCAAGACCCAAGAACAGAGCACAGAAGGCAAGCCTGTCCAAACCGCGCCCCCCATCCCCATGTACGTGTTTCCTTCGCCTTTCCCCAAAGAACTTCTCCTTGCGCTTCTTGGATTTTGACGCGAGCGCCAGCGCCCCCCACAGCACCACTACCACCCACCGACCGAAAGGCCCAGAAACCCCAAAAGTCCCCGAAACATCCAAGTGAGGAAATGCTCACCTTTTTCCCTCGCGGCAAGGCCCACCATCACGCGAAGGGACCACGAGAAAAAGAACTGACTACTTTTCACCGCAGGACAATGTCACTCCCACAAGGCAATCCCACTGGAAATCAGGGTATGGACGAGGCTACCCCCCACCCAGCCGCCCCCCGTATTGTGGTTGCTCCCGCAGATGAACCGATGGTCCACGTGGAAGGCGAACCGCTCCCCCCCTCACTTCCCCTCAGCGGCTGGCAGACTGTGCCTCACCGTCGGTCTTCCCGCCCTGGCAGCCCCAATGCAGGTGGACCCCCCCAACAACTCAGCCGACACCATCGGGGCCACAGTTACCCAACTGCTGACCAGTACCGCAGCGCCGCCCCGCAAAGTATGGACCTCGATTCTGAGTTGGTCAAGGAGAACAACCCCACGGTAAGCGTCCCCTTCATTAAGCAGGGAGGCTCCCACTCACCCAACTAACATACCACTCTGACCCTGCAGCCAGCCGCAGCATTGCCTGGAGATCAGCACCCTGGGTCCGCGATAGACATCGCGCAAATTTTGGCTCTCCACACGGCGGAAATGGCCCAAAGCCGGGGTCCCACGGCCGTTCCCGGAGAGGTTGAGGCGGACTCGTTGAAGAAGTTGTTGGAACAGGTCTCGGCCTTTGACATTGAAGCCGGGGCAGCGCGGCCCACCACGGCACCCCCCCCCCCCCCGCCCCACCCCACTTCCCCAACAGACATCTTCCGGTTTACCATCAGTCAACCACTAACGCCGGTGGGCCCGGGGGCCCCACCAAATTCACAAACCAGCCTCGTCGGGCCTGGAGTCGCAGGCGATGGGTTCAGCCGTGGAATAGTCTCGTGGGACCAAATGCCCTTTACCACACCCCGTGTACCAACGACCCTCCCCGGCAATGGCCACATTGTGGCCAACGCGGGAACGCCGGTCAAAGAGGCGCCACACGCTGCGGAGGCCGAAGGAGCTGCGGGGGGCGAACACCCGCCTCAGGCAGCCCCACCAACGAAACACGACAGGTCAAGGCTCTCCCGCGCCCCCCCAGACTACCCGTCAGCAACGGAGCTGAGCAAGTGTCTGGGATACCCGTGCCTCGGGAAACTGACGTTGGAAGAGTTGAAGGTCTTACAGACCCACTGTAAGTCCCGGTCACAACTTGATGGACAACTGCCCCCCCAACTGACCGCCACTCTTGTCCAACATGCCTAGGGAGTCAAAAACTCAACAATCAAGATGCTTTCCTGAATGTGATGAGGAGCACCGGGGTAGGCCGGGCCATCCCGGATGTGATACTCCACGAGGAACTGCGACTGCGGGAAATGGAAAGTTACGCGAAGAAGCTGCAGGCGAGAATCGATCTGTGCCAAGAAACTGGGAAGGAGCGTGAGATTGACTTGGTTGACCTCACGCTCGACGAAGAAACCCCCGCCATGGATGAGCTACTCAAAAGTATCCAGCAAAAACGGAGCGAAGGTAAGCTCACTCACATCTCTAAAGTCAATTCCAAGGGTCCACCGGCTTCTGACATAACTGACTCCCCGTGCTTCCCAGGTGCTACCCGTCTACAAACCCAAAAGGGTCAAGAGAGCACAGACACAGCCGCAGCCCCAGCACGCGCCGCTCCCACCCCGGTGCAAGAAGTGCCAGATCAGGACGTTACCGAGGGCAACGGAACGGGCACCGGGGACGCCGCCGCCCCAAAAAGTAAGTAGGGGTGCCAGACCTGTCTACGCCAATGACAACAACACAACGCGGCTGACCTCCTCGCCTGCCACTCCAGAGAGAGGTAGACCACGCAAAACAGCGGATGCCACGGCCACCGGAACCCGCAAAACTCGCAAAAAGCCAGCTCGCCGGGCACCATCGATAGAGGAGACGGAGGCACCAAAGGACGCAGCCCCCTCGCGAGCGCGCGAGCGAGGCAACCGCCATGGTGAAGCCCGACGGGAGGCAAGTGCAGAATCGTCCGCAGATAGGCATCGACAAGAAGGCTCACCCGTACGCAACGAGCCCCCCCCAAAAGCTCCAAGCGGGAAGACCCCCAAAGTCACCGGGACACCACGGAAAGATGCGGACAAGGAAAACGCGATGTGGGCCAAGCCGCCGCAACCTGGGGGTGAGCTCTCGCGACAAGTTAAATTCTGACGCGAGGACCAATTCACTGACAACCAAATCGACTTTTCAGTTCTGCTGTCACCAATCTGGGGCATCAACAAACAAAAGGCCATGCGAGATGCCCACTTGTCGATGGAGGCGAGCGCTCGAAACACCAAATGGGACTTTGGCCCTGACCTGATGGCAAAGGTCATCGAGATGGTCAACTGGTTCGGGGCCGACATGTATCGCGACTCTTTCTATTCGAACCTCAAGCTGTTCAAACCGGGGAGCGAGGCCGTGGCTGCGTTGGACCTGATATTCGCCGAAGGGTTCAAAGAGTGCCTCATTGGAGGTTAGCTCCTTTCCCACAAGTCCCATCCGATGCGAACAAGTCAAGCTAACCCACGGGACTGGTCCCCCACAGCTCCAAGATTGGTGCAAATCGCAGCGGACGATCCTTTCTGGAAGCGGGACGTGGTGCGTCTTGATCTCATCAAAGAGGCGTTCGAAGCGGAAGGGAAGAAGGCCGCCACCTGGAGGACACTGGGGTCCATGATGGTCAGGACCAACTCCAGTACGAGCTATACGGACGACCCGACAGTCAAGACGGCATTGGGGGCAGCGTTTCGCAAGCTGCAATCCTTGTGCGAAACTTGCCACACCCACCTGCACCAATTGGTCGACTTGAATGATGCCAAGCGGAAAGGCGGGGCCCCCAAAGAAGACAGCCTCAAGACTGCCGGCAAGTTTATTATTGCCAAGATCCGCCGACTCGAGTCTTCCGCGAAACACACCGGCAATCCTGGAAGCTCCGGCCACGGCAAGACGGGCAATGGGTTCTTGATTCTACAGAAGCGGATATGGGAGACCTTGTTGTGCATTCTCATGATGCAACAGTCCTACTTTGCCGATCAGTTGGCACACGACGCAGCCACGATGACATTCCCTGAGGAAACCGCACGCGAACGCCAGAGGTTAGAAGTGGCTACCGAAGGGCAAACCCTGTTTGACATTGGGGACTTGAAAGACGACCATGACGCCGTGGCCGTAGGGGACTGGGGACGAATTCGTCTGGCGTCGTTTGGGTCCATGGCGATATTCCTCCTGTTTGGGGCGGCGGGCTGGTGGCATGCATTCACAGACAGCCACCACTTCAACAAGAAGGACATTTGGTCCATGGTAATGTTGGCGCACGGGAAACATGAGTGGTTGTACAGCGATGACATGAGGTACAAGAGCCGTGCTCCGGGGGACACCCCTTGGTACACCGTAGATAGTTTCGTGCGATGGCTCATCCACCGCACACACATGGGCGAAACCGACATCTCACAAATCGATTGGGAGGCGGCCCCGAAATTCTGGACCCAACACGTGACGGACGCTAACATCACGCGCTTCGTCCTGCAGGACATTACCCAGGAGCTGATTGGTCCCACATCCGGGGCATCGTTGTCGCTCACCGGAGGCCCCGCCCCGCCCGTGATGTACGAGGATACATTGGAGATCAAAGTGACGGACGCTCGGATTGCTTTGGGTCGTGGTTGGGGCAGGAAGATGATCACCAGCGGGAAACCGGGAGAAAAAGTCTCGGCAGCGATAGAAGCCAGCCCAAAAGACAGTGGAATGGAATTAGAGGCCAGTTCCCCCCTCTCGGCTTCACCCGAAAGGACAGTGCCCCCGTCAAGAGTCAGACCAGCCCAGGGCGCAAAGCGCAAGCGCAGCCCACGTCCAAGCAACAGCCCGCCAGGACCACTACCCGACGCAATGGCAGAAGACCAAGCAGTCAGCCCTGGAACCAACCCCTGCCGATCAGACTCTGAATTTGATGGGCGCCCACCCAAAAGACCCAAACGGGTGGTCCACAGCGACAATGAGGATGACCAGGAGGCAGAAGCAAGTGAAGCCGAAGGACGGGCGCCGCGGGGAGACGGCAGCGAGGAGGATCAGGAAATGGTCTGGGATGGCCAAACCACGGCAGCGCAAGTCCAGGCGGGGACTGAGGAAGACGAAGAGGAGGAGGAAGCAGAAGAGGCCCCAGAAGAAGTGGAGATAGAGGTACAATCCTCGCAAGGGCAGGCCACGTCCGACGCCGACCCGGACAATGGCAGTTACGCAGAAGACAATGAAGACGAAAAGGAGGAAGAGGCCGAACGCCGAAGTCGTGAAAATCCATACCTTGACCTCTCTGCTAGGGTGAAATAAGTGACAATCCCCACCTGGGCCTCCCCTGTTTCACGCTGTAATGTACCCTTAGTTGTTTTAGCCTACCATTTTACTTCTGAAGAAATACATGAAATGCTTGCCGTTGCCACCACATCCCGGGGGATTGAATACCCCTTGATCCCTCCCCGCAGAGAAGTCCCAATTCACCTGCCTGCTTTGGCTCCCCGTGACTCCACCTGAAGCTGGTGAAAAGTCTTTGCGCAAAATGGGAATGGACCGCGAGGTCAACACAGGCAACACTCTCGGGCCCTTGGGTCGCAAGGGAGGGTGTTCAGAAACCTTCCCATCCGACGGACAGAACACCCTCGCGGGAGACGCAGGGCTGGCGCGATGGGACAAACAGCCTTGTTGGTCATCCCCCAGATGCCCCGGCTCCAAACCGTAAAGCTGCCAGACATGGCAATCAGACTTAGATTTTGGCCCAACTGGCCATTGTCAGCCTCGCGTAACACATCCTGCCCCGCGAGCTGGCCACCCCCAACAGGCCCCAGTTGGTCGTGTCACCTGAGCATGCCCCGGCCCCCCCGGCGGTCCACAGGAGCTCGCGGGAGATCACCCTTGCCGCGAGGACCGCCATGGAGTATGGACAGAACACGTAGAAGCTGTCGGCGAGCTGACTCAGCCGGCAAATCCACGGAGAGTATCGCTGGATCTCCGGACATAAACCGCCGTGATGCACAAGGGGGGTCATCTTCCAAGGCGTTGGACGGGAGATCCAAGCCCGGCGTTCATGTCCACCGGCAACGGCCGGCTCAAGCATCAGGCAGGGGTGGAATATAAAAGGGAGCCACCTCGCCCACAGTCGGTCTTCCTCCCTCCACCGCCAATCACCAGCCAACTCCCCCGCGCAAGACTTGATACCCAAAACACAGTACGGCTATAGCCTCCAAACACCAAATCTCCTATTGAGGTCAGAAAGAGCAGCTGTGATAGGCAGGAGCTTCTGGTAGTACACTGATCCCCATTGCCCCCAACAGATGGCATTCCAATGTACCACGCAAAACTGTGCGGCGGAATTCGCGAGCGCCAACGAGCGCAAGCGGCACGTGCGCATCACCCACCAACAGACGGTGGTCTGTCACGTCAAAAGCAACGATGGGGGACCCGCAGAGGTTTATGAGATTGAGCGCGCCCCAGATGGACACTTCCACTGTCCCTCTGCCGGTTGTGAAAAGGAAAGTGTGGACCCCACCATACTCCAGCATCACATGAAAAGTTGCGACCCAAAGGATTCCTTACCCCACGATAAGGATATGCCACAGCCGCCAGACAGCAGTTGTAAATTAATCCCTTTAGGGAATCAAATCACTGGTAGGTGACAACAAGCTGCCCCTTGGTATCATGGCCAGAAGCAAGCTGACACAGCTCTACAGTTTTGCCAGACACGCCATTTCTTGGATATAACACATACGCGAATGTCATAATCTGTTTGAAGTGCCACACCGGGCTCCCATATGACGAAGTCGTGGGCCACTCGCGCGACCACCACGCAACCAGCACAACGTTCGAAGCAATTCAAGAAAAGTTGGTGTCCTTGGGGATTACTCTACCATTGGAGCCGCCAAAGTATCCCCCCCGCACAAGCCGCATGGCAACCTGCAAACCTGTTCAGGGGCTATTTATGTACAATGGCTGGTATTGCCGCGCTCGGGGTGATTACAAGGAGGGAGAGTGTTGCTATACTGCCCGGACCGACAAGACCATGAAGAATCACTATTACAAGGACCACAGCGGTAAGCCCGCACTCACTACACCCACAAGTCCACTCCACAGGAACTAACATATTGTTGGGCAGCGTCGACGGAAGAAAGCGAGTCGCAATGGGACAAACACCTTGAAAGAAGATTTGTCCAGCATTTGTACCGGGTGCCCCCACGGTATTTTGCAGTGGTGCACCGCGACCCTTCGCCATTACCGGTGGCGTGCCCTGTGGGCGCCTCAGAAGACAGTGGGGAAACCCCCAAATCTAGCGCGGATGCGTGGGGCCTCTTGGAGGGAAAGTTGGACAAGCTGGAACTGTTCCGGAGTCAACATGGGATATGGGGAGACGCAGAGTCCCATGCATCACTAATAGCGAATTTTCTCCAGTGCTCCGGAATTCACGCCCACATTCAAGAGTGCATGGACAGAACCGGCCGCGAAGATTCTAGCAAGTTGCATGAATATTGCCACTTCCCCGACTCACTACCCAAATGGACCAAGCGCGTGGATGAGTGGTTGCGCACACGGATGGAGGGTCTCAAACACACCCACTTTGCCTTGAGGAAGGAGGTGATGAGGGATTCGTCGTGAGCCTTTTCGAGCCTCCTCCCCCGTAGATCCTCCAAGAGGCCCCCAAGCTGATGCCTGAAGTCCACACGTGGTAGCAACGAGGCCCATCCAACCAATGGCATATCACCACTCCAAGAGGTTCCCACCCGTCGCCGCTACGCAGAATCTCTTGCAGAATTGCTCTTGTTCACCCACAAGCTCACCGGCACTCCGATGGAAGCATTCTGGTCCCGGCGCCAGTCCGCCCTCCACATGTACTTGGACCCGCTATCCAAAGTCGTGGCTTGCCCACAAAAAGCCCAAGACGTGTTCAACACGCTGGCAGACGCCAGCTTGGCCTCCTTCGTGGCCTTCTCTTGTTCAATGGCGTCCGGGTCTCGAATCCAGTCCGCAGTCGAGCAATTCTTGGCCATCTCAATGCTCAATTCAGATGGGTCCTTCCGCGCAGCTTCCCACCTTACGCACAAGATCGCCGCACTGCAGTATGGTATCCGCATCGCAACGTTGTTCAACTGGAAAGACAAGGCGGCAAGAATTGCCGGCAAAGATGGTGACATTACCAACCAGACCGAGATGGAGTCGATCAAGAAAGAATTCGGCTGGATATGTGATAGCAGCTTGTTATCCCCCTTCAATACACTCCGGGACTGGATGCGCCTCGCTACAACCGTCCAAAAGAATGAGAAACAGCCTGACGCCACCCATTGGGCCAACTCGGAAATGACCAAGTTGGTCGTTGGGACGTCAACCGTCACACTTCAGGGGATCCGCATTGCTCTCCACGCTTCCATCACGCTGCTCCGTGCCACCTTCCAACAACTCCTTAATGGCGCCAGTTTTCCAGACTTCCTGGTCACAAAGTTGCTTGACAACCCGGCCAACCTGAAAACCAACTACAATTACCTCAAGGCGTCGGCACACCCCCAAATGAATCGCAAGAAACTCCTCCAAGACTGGGCAACCAAGAAGGATTCCGCCAAGCTGTTGGCACCAGATTGGGTTAACAGCCAAAAAGGTAAACATAGTGTGGACCCCGCGACCCTTTGGAACCCCCCAGCCATTAAGAAATGGCTGGACCTGGCGGACAAAGCCCTCCGCATCATTTACTTCATATATCATGTAGGATGCGGGCAGCCGGCTAGAGGCTCGGAAGAGAAGTCAATGAAGATTCGCAATCAACCCACCTCGCCGCGCAACCTCTATTGGCGGCACGACCGATTCCTAATTCAGACATGGTACCACAAGGGCCAAAACATGACAAATCGTGCGAAGCCTCGCCAAGTCTACTTGTCTTGCGAACTGTCGATGCAGCTCCACCATTACCTGGCATACATACGACCCATGCAAATGTAAGCTCCTGACACCCTTGGCACCATCGTTCACGACACTGACACACTGCTCCCAGCCTGATGCTACAGGGACTCGGTGCACACACCACGGCAGCAAATATGGAGGACTTTCTGTGGGTTGGATGGAGACAAGGACAGTGGAACACTGATCAATTCACCGACATATTGAAAGAACGGTTTGGCTCTGGCGGCTGTGACCAACTGGGCATATCGGCATGGCGTCAGGCTTCCGTCAGCATCGCGGTGGCACACCTGGAGCACAAGATCCCGTCGCCCATTATGGGAAGTTGGCAGGAGGACACCGACGAGCACCTGGATTCTGCCGGTGCGATGGGCGACATCATGTCCCTCCAACGCAACCACACACCTGCAACGGCAAATGCACTGTACGGTTATTCCAGTGGAACCGGTGTGACCAGAGATGCGGAGGTCAATTTCATGCGCGCCAGTGAGGTATGGCAAGGATTCTGGGGGGTAAGACTACTCTTCCATCTACCCCCGCCACACCCCGCAAGCTGACCATCTGCCATTCCCAGATTGATTCTAAGTTGCGGTGTGAGGTTGCTACCGTACCCATACCTGACCAGATGCCGCCCATGGACATGGCCACAAAAGCCCTCACCATTTACACACAAGACCCCGACGCCAGGTTCAGGAGCGAATTCCAGCACAAATGGGTTTCAAGTTTGTTCCAGCCCCTGTTGGAGGACATGCTCGTGGTGGCCAAAACCGGTGGTGGGAAGTCCCTTGCGTACCTTCTTCCATCTTTGGTACACCTACACGAGCGCACCGTGGTGATACAACCCCTGAAAGCCCTGGTCAGCCAATCGGTTGCAGACCTGACGGCCTTGGACAATGTGTCAGTCCAGCACTATGTCCCCGACGAGCCCGTCGATGGTAACGCACAAGTCATTGTGGCGTTGGCAGATCACGCTGGAAAAGGCGCTTTCTACAACCAACTTCGATCATTGCGGCCCACCAGAATTATAGTGGACGAGGCCCACACCTACCTGGAGGACAAGTATCGCCGCTACCTGCCTGGGGTGGTCACGCTGAATCAATTGTGCTCACAAATGGTCCTGACAACTGCCTCCCTGGCCCCAACAAGGCAAGGGGACTTGCTGGAGGGTGTCTTTGGTCGAACACGGTACAAGGTCCACCGGGAAATCACCTTTCGCCCCGAGCTTCAGATAGAGGTGCGCAAGAGCACTGCTTCACTGGATAGAATCCCATCTATAGTCAAGGGACTGGCCGAGTTGTATGTCATGGCGGAAGAGGAAAGAGCCATGGTATTCATAGAGAACAAGGCACAAGTGGACATGGTGACCGAACAGTTGGGTCCTTCCACATTTAGCCACCACTCTGGCCTATCCGACCACGCCAGACTGGAAAACTCAGAGAAATGGGCAAAAACCCCCCGAGCAACCATGGTAGCCACAAGTGGGTTTGGTGCTGGTATTAATTACCCCCACGTTCGTCTGGTCGTAATCTTTGGGCTCCCGGAATTGCATGAAGCCTCCAAAGTGTTCCAGCAGATGGGCCGTGCAGGCAGGGACGGCAAACCCGCAAGGGTGGAGCTCATCCCTAGTCCCGTGGACGTTCCGTCCAACACTATCAAGAACCAACCCCGCATGGACGAGTTCAAACGCGCGCTCATGAACCAAGCTCGTTGCCCAGCCGCCGAGTTTGCAAAGTATCTTGACGGAGTTGAGGTCAGTTGTTTGAATTACCCCCGGCACGCTTATTGTAGTGCCTGTGATGCCCAGCCCGAACATGTGGGACAGAAGAAGCGTACCCGCGCGGACGCCCCCTCCGAGCTGCAGACCATACTGACCGTTACCGGGGCTATGGGCTTGCTGGATGGAACACGTCTCACCAAAGTGGCAAAGGTCGAGGAAGAAGAACGCATCCAAAGTGGACCTTCCACACATGATACACACTCGCAACACCGCCTTCTCACTCCCAAAAACCAGGTTGACTCCAAGACTGCACAGATCAACGCCAAGTTGGTTGAGGCCCAAGCTCGTCGATTACATCGGTTCATCACCAAGATGAAAGGTCACTGCCCTGAGTGTTACGCGTGGAAAGGAGAACTGACCCCCCACCATGCTCGCTGCCCAGCCGGCTTCGGGAAGTGCGCCAGATGTCGAGAGGGTGTGTATCCACCCCATGTACTCTTTGCCTAATCAAAGGTCCTGACACATTTGCTTCCCCATGTCCGCGGGCCCCTAGTTCAAACTCGGGGCCACCCTTCATCCCACACCGCCCGCAACTGCCCGGCACTCCCCTTCTCTACATCCCTCATGGAAGGAACCGGACAAGTGAGGGTGTGTCAAAGATGCGCACTGCCTTGTTCATGGCAAGACACGCACGGTCTCCACAAAGCGTCTGACACTGGAAGGGAATGCGACACCGGTTTCAGTGGGGTCGCCGAGGCCCTCTGCTGGTACGTTTTCGCCGAAAAGAAATCGTTCTTACAGGAAAGATTCGCGGGGGTGGAGAGATTGGCCAAGGAAGACTTCTCCAAGTGGATTGGACAAGTCGACACCCGTTACGGGCCCGCTTTGTGGCCAAATGGCCTCAAGCTGGCCTTAGCATATGAGTATAATACGGCCAATTCCCCCGGCAAATGCACCGACAACGTCGTCGTAATAGATGATTCTTAAGACCCACTCCAATGTACACTCTTTCCCCACTGGTTGTACCGAGCAAGCCCGTTGTAATAGATGAATCTTAAGACCCACTCCAATGTAGGGTCAGGCCCCACTTGTTGTACCCAGCAAGCCACAAGTGCTCAACCTCGCAATATGATTCCCCCCAAGGCCAAAGGGCCCACGTCAAAGTTCTACTCGCCATCTCAGCGCCCGTAAGAGATTTAGGCACCCGGGGCGCCGGAGAGCGAGCCAGGTGCCCCTCGCGGTACCACGCGGTCCTCGCGAGCAGACAAGGCACCCAACCCGGTCCTTCGGCGCCTTCACCTTCCGACGGGTCGGGGCAGCTAGTGGGAGGACGCCCCTAGCTGCCATTTGTTGATGCCCGTGGGATTAGTCTTCCCGGGGAAAATGGCGGACACAAACCGGGAAGCCATCGGTCGTCGCAGCCACCCCACCATCCCGATTCAGCGACCCTGGAGGGCCCCACGGGCTGCAACTTGCACTCGGGCAACAACCGGGGCCGCTGCATCGCCAAGGGTCACATTGGACAAGATCACCCTTCCCGTGCTTCCACCGGCGCAACCCATCGCAGCGAAGGTCTCACGTCCCAGCGGGCCTTTCACCATTCGTTAGAACCTGGGCTCCAGCGGCGCGTATCCTGCGGTGCCAGCCAGGCGCAGCACATCTCGTTTGACACAGCTCTCACTCCCATGTTTGGGGCTTCACCGCGGCACCCGCGGCAGACTTCGCGTGCCGCGATCATCTCCTCCCGCGGGGACCGCACTCAATGGCACCTTGGGGGCTCCCATCAGGAAAAAGTCACTGACCTACGCTCACCAACCTAGATGATTCACCCACCAACAACACCCGGGGAAAGGGTGCACACCCACGATCCCCGACCTCGCAAGATCATTCGTTTGGCGCGCAGGCCAGTTTTCCTTTCCTCGGCGCAACGGCCATGAGGCTGCCTCTCCGACAGCAGTTCAACCGGACACTGCCAGTGGGCCCGTTTGATGACAACGCCACCCGCCGCGTTTACCACCGGTCAACGGACCACCCCGTTGAGCGTTGCGGAGGGCCCCTCGCGAGGAGCCCTGTTGGCCGCGAGGAGAAACCCCCGGGGACATCAATGCGACCGGGGGCATCTGGAGTTTCGACATGTCACGCCGCCCAAACCTAACCCTCAACCCGGCATTGATGGTCAGCTTCGTCTCCTTCCACATACGCACCGAAGCCAGATCCATTCAGGGACCAGAGTTCCACCGCCACTCTCGGCAGAGCGCAAGAGCCAACTCCCGCGGGGTTTCCTTCACCACTTTGGTCGTCATCATCCAGCAGCGATCCAAAGCACACCATGCGAGACCACAAGGTCCTAGCGCCCAAAAAAACTTCGTAAGCCTTCTTGCTAGGGACGCAGCGATGAACTGCTTCGCGACCATGTTGTTTCTGACACGGTGGACCTTGCACAGGGAACATGAAGGTCCCCCAGCGACTCATCTTCAGGCCACTGCCACACTGCCCCACAGCGCCCCCACGCAAGGCTTAAAGCAACCACCCACTCGGAAGCGGAAACCCCCCCGCAAAAGAAAGGCATCACCGTCTCCCAACACAGACAAAGTCGAGCGCCCCGCGGGACCTGCGCCAGTCGGAACTATCGCCAACAGCCGTGGCTTAACTCACCGAGCCCCGGCTGAGGGATCCGAGTCGTCCTCCACCGTCCACAACACCCGTGATCCCGCAACCCCCCTATCGGTGGCCATCGGCGTGTCCATGGCTCGGGCCATCGTCCCTGCTTCCAAAATCATCGCGTAAGTATCACAGCTCCCTCGGTACCGACCTGAACAAAGCAGACATTGACGACAGGTCCACCCTGGCACAGTCCCCGTACGGTGTTGCCCCCGCAACCGGCAAGCAACCTGCAGTCCACACGGTAAGCAGTTTCGCCACCAGATGGCTAACATTATCGACAAGCATCTTGCCCCATGCGGTGGCCATTCCTCTAACTCCTTCTCTTTCTTTTCTCCGGTCTCGGCTGGGAACATGTCGGATTTATTCGTTTGTCGGATCGGGCCGATTTGTGGTGCTGGATTTGTCCGCTCACGTCAATATGCGGCTTCCAGCAAGCGGTCAGCAAGCAGGAAGGCCTCCAGGCAAAGACGTAAACGGGAGCAACGACAGCGAGAACGCCAAGCGGTTTTGCAGATATGCATCAATTCCCTCAGGGAGAAAATCCCCACCCACGCAATATGGCGCACGGTCAAGTTCGCCCCACTGGATTTGTATCCATTCATTCCTCTCAACAATAAGGACAACCCAACCCGCAAGCCCGCCCCGTTTGAAATACAGGCCGCATACAATAAGATCAAAGGTTTTCACCTCTTCCGTGAGGGTTTCAACGTCGTCCGAGATGGGGCTGACGACGCTTCAATCATCGCCGCCGTTGAGTTCACGAAGTTCGATTCAATACCGCACCAACGGATTGAGGACCTCAAATTCCTGGCAGACTTTCTCCACCGCTCTAAGGAATTCCTTCGACCGGTCGCTGCACCCTCACGAGCTTGGGGCGGTTCGATGTGGGCCGTAGGGTGGCGAAAGTCAAGCGACACAAAGCAAATCGCTGGAAGGTACATCAAAGGCTTCCCGCCCGACAAGCGCGCGAAATTCTCAGCCGTCTTCAACGATTCCCCACGAGCTGGGCGAATTATGGGGGAGCTGTTCAAGGAAATCGGAGGAATTCCCTTTGAAAAGAACCAGCAACTCATGGCCGACTTAAGCCTGCCCGATTTCGCCAACCTCCGGTACGATGACGAGTTATCCGACCTCGCTTGTTCCCCCCACTTGACTTTCACCACAAATGGTTTTTACAATCCACCCCACATTGACAAGAACGACTTGTCAGAGTTTGCTTTCGTCCTCTTCTTACCCATCTTCGCGGCCACCGGGCAGCTAGCTCTACCATCAAGTGGGTACGATGTCCGTTCCGGGCCGTTTGTTTTCCCAGACCACCGCTGTGGCATCGACTTCGACCACCAACACGGAATGGTCAAAATGATTTGGCAGGCGAACAGGTACAAGCACTGCACCATGCCCCCAGATCCCAACCCCACCTTCGCCCGGCTGGGGATCTCGCTCCAAATCAATCGGAAGTTGGCTAGTGTGTGCGACAGATACCAACACGGGGGTTATGATGACGAGGAAGATCACTATTTTGGGGACCATTTTCACTACTTACTTCGCAGCATGGTTCATGTAGTCACCATAGTCGCCTGTAGTTTCCTCCTTCTGTTTCAATAACGAGCAGTCATGGACCTTCTTCCCAAGCCATGCACTTGTTCGTCAGACTCGTAATTCAATGATCCGTCTTCGCCCGCTATTGGGGCCTCATCACTATGACCCCAATCGGGCCATGGCCATTTTCGTATTGCCACCATGCGTCCCGCTGATGCGTTGGCCAAAGCGCCGGGCGCCCCCTCACCCCACCTGTTGGGGCCTCCCTCCCTCCGCAAGGCCCATCACCCCGCGTACCCACTGGGTTGCATTCCACCGTTATGGGGGGTGGTAACTTATTTGGTTGGCAGTGGTTCATATTTGGCCCTTCACCTCCAAAGCTAGTCATGAACGGTCCGCTGCCGCCATTCCTCCACCCCTCGCGTGATCCGACAGGTCACCGCGAGGGAGGAAATTGAACTTCGCCTCAAGGGCTCCCCTCGCGGCACCCCTCGGTTCACGCGAGCTCATCCTCAAGACTTTTACACTGCAGATGGGCGTCCCAGTAACCCCCTCCTCAAGTGCCTGACACAGGACACCCCCGCCCAAGTGGCACCCCAGGGTCTGTTGAACTCGCGAATCACCTGTCGTGCGGAAAACTCCACCGACTTCAGCAGGAAACTCCCGGGGGTCAAGGACACCCCAAGGGTGTCGCCCCAGCCCCCTTCGAGTCCAACCCTAACCCACTGACATTCCTTCTCCATCTCTGAGTCAAGTCATCATTGCTTCGCTGGCTCAACGCGCACCGGCAGCTTCATCGTGAGGACACTCACAGCAATGCGGGGTAAATTACTGGCCCTGTTGACCTGTGAGCATCCAACCGAGGAAGAGGACTTTACGAACACCTTCACCAGGTTTTTCCCTCACCACCAATTCATCGGACTTCGCACCACTCCTCTCCCCACATGGACCGATGGCGCTCGGATAAAGCTTCACCTTGGCAATGGCCGCAGTGATGCGGGGTAAATGATTGGCCCCGTTGACCTGCGACCATTCGAAAGTGAAACCGACTCCATGCCGACTCATCCCCACTCTCCACTAACCCAATCTAAAGCCACTTCAGGTGTATTTCCCCTCCAGCCTCGGACCGATTTGGCAAGGAAACACAGCGTCATCCGATCGACGTCCACAGAGATGCGGGTTCAATCATTGGCCCTGTTGACCTGTGGCCACCCGAAAGTACGCCCTGTGACCATATATGCCGCTCGCACAAGTCCAACCCCATACAACTCCCACACCATACAACCCCCGACCGCAACACCAGCTTGGCCATAAGGCCACTGTGCCACCCAGGGGATCCGCTCTCGCCGCACTGTTCGTCATAGTAATGTCGCAGGCCAAGCGTACTTGTGGTGCCAACTCCCACCTGGCAGCCAGTGAGTTTCTAAGTCACCTCTACCCCATTTCGTCAACCCCTCACGGTGTGATAACCACATTGAACCCGATGCCTCACTTCGATGACAGGTCACAAGCTCTACATCCGGCCCCCCATGCCATTCAATATGATGAGGATTCATGACTTTCGGGCAGCGATGGCATATCCACTCCATCGCTTGCCCACCCACCTTCTTTGTATTCAACCATTACCAATCAACACCAATGTCATCCTACCTGTTCCACAATCACCAACGCAAATTCAACGCCAAGCACCACTCTTGCCATTTCCTCAACTGGCTGGACATAACCCCCTACAATCCACAAGTCTCCCATAGTCTACCAGCAATCACCACCTGCAAACTACCCCGATCATGATAACGCTGGGGTCCGATCATGATAACGCTGGGCTCCGATCATGATAACGCTGGCCTCCGATCATGATAACGCTGGCCTCCGATCAGCATAATGCTGGGCTCAACTCCCACGATGGCCTGACCCCTCATCCCATCCGATCACTCGTCTTCAACATATGTCAGTCTTGGAAATCCGTCCTTCCATCTTCTCTCCCACCTGATCAAGCCCAACTGGACCATCAGCATAAATTACTTCAACCCCGACCCCTCCCCGGTTTGGACGAATGGTTCCAATTCACACGTTCAACAAACTTCACTGCATCAATTGCTTCCACCTTCCCCATCTGATCTTGAGCCATCCCATCAACCTTCTCCAGTTGAGCTCAAGGGTCGCACCCAACCTTTCGTGAGAACCCAGCACGACCGTCGCCAAGATCAGCCCCAATGCCTGGTTCGAAACCACTGCCCTCAGTGGACGATCTGCTGCCGGACACGCAATCCAACACATCATTCACCAAATTCACGTGCCATCTGATTTCAAACAACCCCCCTTCGAACTAGCTATCAAAGAACACTCCGTGGCAAGAGTTTGGCCACAACACACCCGTCCGCTAACCAGAGAAGAGGTTGCCTTTCCCTCTGATCAGGATCGATCCCTCTTCGGTACGTGCTATCAG
The DNA here is from genome assembly GCA_004348175.1 of Puccinia novopanici. Classification (NCBI taxonomy): domain Eukaryota; kingdom Fungi; phylum Basidiomycota; class Pucciniomycetes; order Pucciniales; family Pucciniaceae; genus Puccinia; species Puccinia novopanici. The sequence continues at coordinate 5,746 of SMGU01001858.1, read as the reverse complement.
CCTCTTCTCCCTATACCTTGCGCTAGCCACCTAGTCAACCATCCCTCTGACCATATTCCCATCCAGATCAGCAAGACTCTGAAAAGAAACCCTCCCTGGCTGGATTCCAATCTCAATGGGGTCAAGATGGGAACGTCTGGGATGCATACCGACGGGCCTATCTCTCCGACTCTGCCATGCCACACCTGGTCGAAATGATAGGATCAGCCGAGTCATTAACGGGCCCTGTTGCCGCTGGGGGTGGACTACCATCAATGAGTTCAACTCCAATGCATCTTTCGGTCAATCGAGCCACTGAACACCGAGCACTGCATCCCATCGGCACTGCTCCTCTCCCCTCACGCAGAGAGCTATCTTTTCCGAGCAACATCCAGTGGATTGCCTTATTCTCCGAAGGTCCACCCATGGTTATACTTCATTCAGCCCCCTCTGCTGATCAAAGATCCACAAAACAACTCTACCCACCCTTCTCACCCTCAAAACCGGAAGGATTTGCGGTTCTTCCCATACCATCGTATTATCACAATTCCCCATGGGCCGAACACCTCTATGAATACGAATATCAAATCCGGTCGCCACTCGGCTCCATCCGATCTTGCATGGATTGAAAAAGTGAACAAAATGAATTGGCACCATAACCTCGCCAGAGGTGCTGACACACCCCCCGGTAACATGAGTAGGTTCCAGAAACGTCGACTGGCCAAGTGGCTCTTCAACTACTTGGAATCTTGCCCTTCTCCAACATCAGGAGCCCAAAAAGAGGTCGAGACCAACCCATCATGGCGCTCAGGAGCCAGCCGAGTCCTCATCTCCCTCAATGTCATTTCAGGGAATCCCCTCTCCCTCTGTGCTCCAGCAACCATCGTCAACCCACTGATGCTACACATCGCCATGGGTTGGGACCCAAAGGCCGGAGAATGTCACGCCCCCGCCGCTAGCGAAGGTGGTAAGTCAAAAATGCCTTTGGATCTCGAGGATGCCGCACATCCTCCTAGCTTCAGCACCCTCATGGAGAGTCATAGTGCAGTTGTCAAGGCGAGTGTCCTTCTGCAATTTCAGCGGAATTGGGTTCAAACTCCATCATCACCCCATTCCCTTGCCGTTTTTTTTTTTTTTTTCTCAGCTCGTAACTCTTTGTGTTTCATTCTGGTTTCCCATTGTTTCACACCTGCAATCCCAGCGTGAAAGCATTCCACTGGCGTCGTCCTACGTGCAGTTTCATTCGTCATGGTGTTCCTTGATGTATTACTGGAACAAATGCTTACCATAATCAAAAAAAAAAGGGACACGCATAGAAAGACAAGCAGTGTGACAAGTGAGATGTAGTTTGTAATGGGGGTGGCGAGGACCGGCAATCAGGTCAAGCTGAAGAAGCAAGTGTAGTACAAAATCAGGGAAATGTAACCGCAACAGATGACCGACAAGGACTTGGATCGGAGCATCAGGGTAACCGCACTCCGCCCTGTAGTTCGGGACCCATTCAAGGACCCCTGGAGGAAAAAGCGATCCGAGCACAAGGCTTCAATGCAGTTGGCAAGCTGAGGAAGACGGGCAAGAACGGGGGGGTTAGGAAGTTGAGACAATTACGACCAGGAGCTATGGAGGTAGGTTGCTTAGCTCATATCGTAACATTGCACTTGTGGAAGACTCTGGTTAATTGATGTTACACTGTGATTCGTCCGTCACTGGTAGGTTTATCTATCCAGATTAGGGTTCTAATGCACAGGGATCACGTATCCAGATTCACCACCACCATCACCATCCTCAACTTCACCACCATCACCACCATCATCATCATCAAAACCACCAACCATAGCAGCTTCAACATAAGCCTCCCAGCCGTCAAGGGTCAACTCTTTTTGTATTTGACTTTTTAATACAATGATAAATTTGGGTCCCCCTTTCACGTTTCTTCAGACCCACTTACAACCATGTTTGGCCCTGGAAGCTGATTAAAAGCTGTAGCCTAAGGCAAAAACTCTCATTTGGTATCTCTCCAATTTTTCCTCCTGCAACTTTTCTCTGGGCTGCCCCGTCATCAAATTGGATGTTTCGTATATCCCAGTCATTTGTCGCTGTCTCCTTCCTCCCTCCCACTCACTTTGGTATTTCCATTCTATCGTCTGAATTTGGCTTTGTCTTTTGTTGTGCAACAAATATATCAGTTGTCATTGACATGATATAATGTAGAATGTGGCTGGTCCAATCTACAGTTGCTTGTCAATCTTGTTTCATCTGGTCATGCACATAGAACCCATGCCCTGTGATACAATCCAAATCCAACGGCAGTCATCATTCTTCTATAACTCAATCTAGTCACTTGTATTTGAAGGGCAGTCATTTGGGCCATTATCAATCCCACTTGTCTGACATCCGTTAACTTCCACATAGGCTGCTCTATTTGCCATGATGGGATGCTGATCTTCCCATCCTGAAGAGGTTGGTACCAAGAAGGTTGGGTACTCTTTGAACCATGGGTGGCAGCTGGATTCCCACTCTGATCCAAGTCCATCCCTCCAAGGAATAATGGGATCAATTCTCCCCAAGGAGACAGGAATTACCAGTTCAGGATGGCACACATACCCTGCACAAAATGTTTCCCATCTACTTAGAAATGACAGCATCAAGAGATAGCACTGCAGAGATGCTTGACTGATTGTTGAGGAGAGTGGCCATTTTCCTGACACCCAGCTGTTGGAATTCTGGTTTTTTTCACTCCTGATCTTGTCTTCTTCTCTTTTTTTAAAACCATGTCACTCATGCTTTTAGGCCCCTTTTTGCTCTACCACCTTGTTATGGTCTCAATACAACCACAACTCTACCCCTTGTCCTTAGTTCATTTAAGCTGCACCCATATACAGTGAAAAGAACCATCAGTCTTAGGCTTTCTGATCCTGAGTGAAGTCACTTGAGCCTCCTTCCTCAGACTCCTTACAGAGGCACTTGAGCCCCTCTGACTCAGTACTCGACTAGTATTCAGCTCCGTCTGACATTAGGTTTCTTAGGCGCTACAACTTCTCCCCTCACAATGCTGTTATTTCTTCACCAGCAGGTTGGATACTGGAAGAGGGTTTCTTGGACCAGCTGGATGCAGGCAGAGTTGCAGTTAAGGGTCCTTTAAGGCTAGAGTGTACCTTGTGGCCTATAAACAATTTTGCCCCCCAAGGGGTTAGGGATTCCTAGAGGGAAGCAGGATTAATAGTGTTGAATATACATAAAGTGATGTAATCAATAGGAAATGTGTATGTGCTTAGATGCATGAGCAACGATAAGATGAGTATGCAAATAGTTGACACAGGATTCATAAGGATCTGCTAATTATGACAGCTGGAAACTATTTGCCCTTTGAATGGCAGACTTCCTGGTCTTGCCACACAGTAAGGAGCAGATGAGACTGTCTCCACTTCATGACAACTACTACATGGCCTGAAGTTGTATCAATCAAAAGATAACACAAAGATATACAAGAGATATGACATTATGCATTGGATTTAGAATCAAACAAGTATACTTGTAGCTCCTTCTAGAGTCTATATTAGAGTCTAGAACTTCAATTGACCATGTTGAGAAAGAATTAGAAGTGGTGCTACTGGATCAGGTGCCCAGGACTTTGCCTGAGTCCAAACCAATTATGACCAGGAGTTTTGTTACCAACAAACTATTGATGGGTTGGTTTGACAGGTTGGGTCAGGGTAACTGAGTTTGAGCTTAGGGTCCCATGAGGAAACAAGATTACACTACTCACATTGAGTATATCCCCACCATAATCAGTGTTTTAGTGTCATGGGGGAGTGGTTCATCACACAGCGGTGAGTTTTTGACTTTTGGTATGGTAGATTAGGGTTTTTTTTCATTACTCTTGAAGCTTGGTATTCATTTGGCATGCATTACCAAATGAACATAAGCAATAGATATACTAGCATACACAGTATACACATAATAAGTCTAGTGAATGGCTTTTTGAGTAGTGCCTGAACCATCCACATAGTTGCATATTTGCCATTATACCATTGGACCTCATTAAAATCAGAGTCATTGTGGAAAATTATGGCAGATTTGAATGTTTCACATAATTTTATATAGCATGGCCCACTGGGCCCCCCCCCACTTTACTCAACCTTCTCATATCTGGCCAAAACTCAAAAGAACCATAAGAAGTATGGAAAACAAGATTTTCTGTGGAAGTAACAGTACCAAAGCAAAACATACTGGCAAATAACTATAAATTCTCATGGTCACCAATAGTTGTGGCCCCTGGAATGAGCACTCCAGCTTCATGTCCCTTCATGCACAGGGCATGAGGGGACCAGAAAGTACACCATATCATCATAAATTTCATAGAGATTAGGAAGATTTTACAGCAAGTTGAAAATAAGATGTTTGGTTTTTTTTTTGGATAATTTGTGTTGGAGATTGTTTTTTGAAAAATATATATATATATATATATATATGTATATATATTGTTTTCAAAATATTTGGAAAAAGGCACCATGTTTGTTGACAGCTGCCCGGCAGCCAAACCCCACTTGGGGTTGGTGAAACCTGATTGTTTTGGATACAATTAAAACAAACATTTAACAGTCCCAAACACAATTCCTGGGCCAAAAACGGGTTTTTGTTTTTTGGCGGGAAATTTGGGACAAAAGGACGGAGTTATTCAACAGCCATGCAGCCACCAAATGGTATTCTGGTTTGGCAGATCATTATTGACTCTAGGTACAAATGCCCAAAAAAAAAAAAAAGGGTCCCTTGAGAACTATGTTCAAACTTGTTTGGATTTGGGAAATACGGCAATAGCACATTCTTAGTCGATAACCACTTGACCATCAAAGAGGCTCTGCGTTGGTGACATCTCCCCCCTTTTTGGAATTTTCAAATAATGTAGAAAATAGTGAAAACCTATCATTCATGAAATCATCATTTTAACCATATTTTGGGTTAAAGAAAGAGGGTCAGTAGACAGCCATGCAGTGGTTCAAAGATACTTGGTGTTGGGGATATTTTCTTCCTTCCACTATTTTGGAAATAAAGTTGAAACTAGAAAAAATATTTGGCCATAAATACTATTGTTATATGCGATTTATTAACAAATTGGAAGCAACACAGTGTTAGCCCTAGGTCAATGGAAATAATGACAGATAGGGGCTTGGCTGAAAACTGCCTTTCTTGTAAGACTTTTGGATAAGGGTTAGGGTTAGTCGCAGAAAGGTATCTTTCCTAAGAACTGGGTGAATTAATGTTTTTTGTGGCAATTGTAAAAACACTCAGGATTACTTGAGGTTCCAAGAGCCAGCAAACATTATGCTGTGTTCCCAAAAGCTGGCTTGGGCAGGTGTTTGGAAACACAGGGAGAATGGCAAAAACATGGGTTGACAAAAACTATGCATATGGATTCCTAGTGTGTTGCTCAGAGCCCACCAGGCCCTGGGCAACCTACCTCCTACCTGCTTTTGGCTGGGAGGTAAGGAGGTAGATGCCCACTGCCCACCACATCAAAAATTGACGGGTTACCCAGAAAATATGGGAAAAAATTGAAGGTCACAAAAAGTTTGCCCACCACCTCCAACTGGGCAATTATTCCTTTGATTATCTGCATTTGTATTCATTTTTCATTATATCCTCAGTTTTCCAAACATTTAAATTTAAATTTAAAATTAAATTTGTATTTATAATTATATTTTTATTTATAAAACTATATTTATAATTATAATTATAATTATTATTATAATTATAATTATAATTATAA
>SMGU01001855.1:0-18158 GCA_004348175.1 Puccinia novopanici | reverse complement strand
TTTTTATTCAAAATAATCCTGTTTAAGAATCCCACAACTTGGCCTCAGTTTACTTAGCCTATCTAAATTCCTCACTTCTTGAATAATAATACTCATCATTCTTGAACTCAACTGCATCCAGGTGTTGGAAAGTTAACCCAACACTCTTCACTCTTTGCTTTGGCATTTTAGCCCAAAGACTTAGTTGATTGGTCTTTTCAGAAAATTTTCTGATTAAAGATTATTATTATAAAATCTTCCTACTCAAATTGCTGTTATTTCAATAAATATATAGTATGTTGGACATCCCAAACACCAGTTGTGTAATAATGAGATTTCCAGGATTCATTTATTTGTAATATTACATAAAATTTATTGAAGTTACAACTAACAGGGGGATCCAAAAGGAGCCTAAGATCTTGGGGAATTTTTGGAAGCAGGGGAATGCTTGACGCACAAATCTGTCTATTCAGAATTTTCATAGCTGGCACCAACAAAAAGATATTAATTTTTTGTTTTATTCCAACCAAACTTGAATGTTGAGTGATTACTAATATTGAGGTAGGGAATAGGCCCCTCCTTCCTCCAATCGAGGGTAATAGCTCATTTAGAGGCATGCTGTTTGAGGTTGTCAAGCAATCCCCTGAATTTTTTTCTTTTTTGACACTTGATTCTTACTTTCATGTGGGGGAATTCAAAGTCATGGGAAGCACACTTCTCAATATGCTTCATAAGGAAAGTGCTAAAAACCACATTGGAAACCAATGATATATTTCTGGCTTTGATCTGTCTTTAATAAATACATTTCAATTGCAAAGCCACCTGCAACTCCAATATTTCCCAGTCCACCAATCCATTCCACCAATCCAACCATTGGAGCCAACTCTAAAATATGCATTCCTACTTCCAAAAATTATTTCTATCTTCATGGTCTTGTAAATGTAAATTGAGCTCTAATTATTATTCTGAAATCATATAGTTCTTATATATGGATTCAGGAAAAGTAATAAAATGTTACAATTGTATTTATGTAAAAAAAAGCCAAATTAAATGGAGAGAATAAAGGAGAAACATATCAATAAATATTGAAGTTATTATTTTATTTTAGAAAATTTGAATTAAAATGATTTTATATCTGGAAAGTCCTAATTCTTTTGGCAAGGATTCTGTAACTAGATTTTTTAATGGAAAAAAGCCTTTTCTTCAGAGGAAAATGTCAAGATATATTCAAAAGATTACTTCTTTTTTCAATCCAAATCAAGATTGCTATTTTTAAACCCAATTTTTAGATCAATATCATGATACTATTTAGTGATTTGAATTGTGTGTGCTTGTGAGGAGGTCATTTCATCATATGAGATACTTCCTAATAATCACTAGAGAAGCAGCAAGGAATATCAAGTGTTAAGAGTATCTTGATCTGGTTCAAATTACAGAGTGAGGGGAGTTCTGGAGGCAAGCAGAGGCTAACATTTATCAACACCTCCCCTCTGATGTTGCTTCCTATGCAAGAATCTTATAATTTTTCCTAAAAAAAACAAGTTTTATCTTTCAGCAAAAATTTGAAAATATATTCCAGATTAATACTGATTAAACCACTGCCCCATGTTTTTCAATTGGTACACAATTTTCAAGTAAATACTATTTTATTTGGTTTCAAAACAGCTTAATACTAACTCACTAGTTTGGTGAGTAGAAAAGTTTTTCTCTGAATTGCTACTTGAAAAATCCAAGAGGGATCCCTATTTAGGGTGTTCAAAGTTGATTTTTAAGCTCAATTTTACATGAAATCATAAATTTTGCAATGATTCAAGAAGTGTTTCTAGTGAAGGTTATCACCAAATTTCATGTCATTGGTACTTTGGTCATGTTGGAGTTATTTCATGTAGAAGTGGTTTAAGAATTGAAAAGACCAGAGAGCCCGCGGGTAAGCAGGAGGACTATTGTGTGAGGCCAATGAGAGCAAAGATAATCACCTGATGGTGAGAGAGAAGAGGAGAAAAAAGGAATGAAGAAAAGAGAAGCGAAAAGAACAGAACAGAAAACAACCGGTACTAATAGCTAGGTACAACTCAACCTAATCTGATGACAAATTGGGTGGGAACCTTGAGCTCCTCCTCGACTTCCAACATCCCCACATTCCTGTCTCTACAACAGATGCTCTGCAGGCATCCCGTAGCATCACAAGAATCAATTTTGAATACCACTATTGTCATATTTTGGCTTAATGCAAATATTTGTGGCTTTGAAAGCTTTTATTTTTATTTTGGGCAGTTTTTGTCTTATTTTCCATGTCGACAAGACCACCTTTTAGATACCAGGTACTTTCCCAACATCTCTACAAGCACTGAGCTCTCCCATCCTCTTTGCTGCATTTCGTATATCTTTCATGTTTTTAACAGAATAAATTAGTCAAATGTTGCATTGATACTTTGATTGTATATCAAGTCGATTGAAGTTCACTACCTTTTCGGGTCATGTCACAAACAGGCATGTTGACAATGCATTCGGCGTCCGGGTTTGCTGGTATTACTCTTATGCACCAAAAGGTACAGTATAGATTTTGGTAATGAAGAGGGTGCCAGTATTATGAGTATTATGAAAATTATTCAATAAAAATTGATCTTTCCTCACTCTTTCTTATAAGGATCGTAACCATAACCTCCATACTTCTCTTGACAATCCCAGGAATGCTCAACAAAGTACTGTGTTGTGAGGTTATATTTGGGGTAAGTAGATGAGCTGATGGAAATCTTTCGATTATTTCCCCCTTTTTGATTGCACAATATTCATCATCCTGAAATCTTTCGTGTATCAGTTGTTGTCACACCTTCTATGATTTTGAGCTTTGTCCATTTTTTCTTCCTGAAAAAAATAAAAAATATAAGCTCACATTCCATCAGGGTTGCAATAGGAAAAAACATCGTCCCCGGGCAGAGCCCCATTCGGCCCATCTTGTGTACATGGTAACTGTCAGGTTCAGGATCGCACAAAATGGAGGTTCAGATCTCGCCTCGGGGTATAAGCAGACGCAATAGCCGCGAGCAAGCGTACATGTCCCCTTATGATAAAAAATTCTGCATGTTCAAAGAGTCAAGCGGGGAGGTACGTCATTAAATCACCAGCCTTTTCGCATAAAAAGAGGGTACTATAGACTGACAGTTGTTTTCCAAACAGCTGCAATGAGTCGTGCCCGGGCTACAGCGGAAAGTGCATTTTTAATTCATCTTCGGAACGTTCATTAAAGCCGACATGATTGTTGAGGAAAACTCCGCCCTTTAAGACGCCAAATAAACCGTCATCGGTACTGATGCCGCTTTCAATCACTTTTTTTGCGGCATTTGAGAGCTTTGCTTGAGTGTCCGTTTGAGCGTTTGCGACCAAATATTTTACGTCCATCGTCTGTTTTCAAATTTCCATCTCAAGAAACATTAATTTAAATGACGGTATAACTCTCTGAGACCATGACATGATTTTGTGCAAACCTGCCTTTGAGAATTCGTCGCTCGGAAGCTTGGCGTATACATTATGATACGTCCATAACAATCCAGTCGCAAACCCGGTGCCCCCCTGAATGAATGGCCAAAGTGTCCCCCAAAGAATGAAAACATAACCGGGAAAACGAACCCGGGATGGCTCCGCATAGACCTGCAAGATCACCTAAGAATGTTCCGCCTACCATGAGTCGATCGAGTTGATGCGGTGCGTAATCGTTGACCTTGGGCCACATGGAGCCTAGCATGTTAGTATAGTTACAAATTCCTGGCAACTTTTTGGATTTCGAGTTTTGATCTTACAATAGATGAAGCTAGACCTATCAAAAACCCATCAATTTTCGTTGGAAACGGATGGGAATTAATTGGATTGGTTTCGGATGTAAGAACTAGCAGTGTAGGGAGCAGTGGTGAATATTGACCTTGAATAACACTCATGGCAAAAGCAGTGGCCTGGTACAGCTGATTACTGAATGAGTTCCAATTTTGAGCAGCTACTAGTATATACCAATCCCGACCACGAACTGGAAGGCATATCTGTTAAAGAACAAGTCAAAAATAATCAGAGGCAGAGGAGCCATAACATTCATCTCAGAAGATGACGCTGACCTGGTTAGCGTTGCACATTTTTCCAATTCCGCACTCGAAGTTAACGGCTCCTACTTTTTCTGCGAACAACTGAAGATATTACCGAATTGAGCCGAGGAATTCTTCAAGGATGGGATGCCAGCGCGAGAAAAGTCGCCGACTGGAAGAACAATAGTGGACTGTTACGCACCTCAAGTGATAACTTTTTCCGTCAGGGAAATTCCTGAGATAATCGTCGAGATCTAGAGCCCGCCATAGCTCAGGCGTGAGTGGTAGACGGGCACAGGATCTTGGATGTCGATTGATGCATCGCTAAGGGACGAAGTATTCATGAACAGGGAGGTGCAACTCAAGGGAGTCGTGATTTTCGAAAGGAATGCAGTATTCGAGCCTGTCAGGCTTGAAAGTGCCGAGCCTGATAGGCAATGGAACGACGACAAACTGATGAACAGCAGTGAAATTCGAAAGCATTGATTATATCGTTTAGGCATTGACCTTTCTTGCATGTTTAAAGAGGTTAGGACAAGGAAGGGAAGAAAAACAGATGCAGCCATTACAATCTCCAGAAAGTCGAGTAGACCTGGGTCGGACCGACGGCATTCGCTTCAACGACAGCAAAAACGCCAATCGCTCCCACTGCGTGTCAAGTGTCAGCAACAAGCAACGAATAGGAGACTGAGCGATCAATCTTTCTGTAAAGTCTCATACGTCTTACATATTTACTCTGGGCCCAGACTCTACAGCTGATAGGCTTGAACCGCAGCAGTATGGATCCGGGGGGATGCGTTTGCCCCACATGACTATGACTCGAAATATTCTAGCCATAATACTCCCAGTACACCCGAGGGCCCAGACACCACCTCATCAGGCGTAACGCAGGCCCACACTTCTGAGGGGCTGTGCTTTTCGTCGCGAAACGAACTCTGAAGGAAGCGGGTAACTTGCACATTGATGTTAGACTTGCTGGTGGAGGCAATCAAGCAAGAGATGTAATTTTGGCCTTCGCGCCACGAAGTCGGGAGAAAACACAGGGAACTGAGATAGTGTGACTCAATATTAGAGTGGAGGTCGCGATGAGATAAGACCGAAGAGGGGGAAGAGAGAAAGTAACATACAGCCGATTGAAGCAGGGCGGGCTACAGCACCTGGCGAGTCTGGCTAAAAGGATGCAATGATAACATACATTCGTAATGAACTGGTGAACAAAGACAAGAGAGTTCGAGGATATTTACACATCAGCAGATCATGGAGAGCTCAACTGTAGCGTGACTTATGGTAGAACTTATCCCTCCTGAGTCCTTGACAAATGCCAAGGATTACCCTCGATCCTTTCAGCAGTTATGACTATACGCGGCCGTGTGGATAGGCTACTTCGACTCTTGGAGGCCGTTTCGGTCAATGGTCTGTTCACCGTTCAGCGGGACCAGAGACCAGGGACGCACGACGAGAGTGTCAAAGTATAGAGCCGTTCAATCAAATTATCAACCTCCTTCAGGGAAGCTACTTTTACGGCAGGTCTCTCAGTATATAGGCAATCACCGTCGAGCCACACACTTGTTCAAGGTGGTTGGACCAATACTTTCTTGTGCAAGGCTTCAAATCGCTGCATACCGGCACCATTTTCCCTTTTCTCTATTCGTTTCTCTCACACTTCAACGAAATCGCTTCTTGTCTTCTGCTTTTGACCCTCAATGGGCAATCAATGACCAAATTCTCGTCTAGTAGTGCAGCCTTGACGTATCTCACTACTGAGTCACGCGTTTAGGCCGGTAGGCTTCTTAACTGGCAGCATTGTTAGATTATGATTCCGACGAGTGACACCCTAGCCTAAAGACCCGAGCACGACGGACGCCCCACGACGGGGCTCTTACGGTTCCATTCTCCTTACAACTTCTTAACACTCGTTTTCAGGGGCTGTAAGCCTCTCCATTCTTCTTGAAACCGTCGGCACAACAATCATGCCGACAGTATTAGCCACGTGCTGTCCTTCTCAGCACCACCGGGCTTCTATTCGGCGGATGTCATTATCTCCTGCTATCTCCTCTCATAAACATGCACGTACCCGGTTGTAGGAGGTTGTAGGCTATAAATAGCCACACTTTCTGCTTGTCTTTTGTTCCTCACGCAATCAATCATTCAGCTTTTTAGCTAGTTCTGCGATCTTAATCACCTTTCACAAGCCAGCTTAATCAACACCTGTAACGAACCCGGTTACAAGAGGCGATATTCAATATGGGAGCAATATTATACAAACCACTTCTGCTTCAAGTTGTTTCAGGAGAAGAGAATCTTCAGACAGCAAGTTCATTCAATTCCACGTCATCAAACACGAACCCTCAATTCAATGTCGTCAACACTTAACGCGAATCAGAACCAATCAAACGCTCAAGCTAACCTCTAGGGACTCAGCAGGAGCACTGAAGAAATTCAAGTTTTCTTTACGATCTTTTAGGCTTGTGTTTGATTCAATCATCTCCTAAAGAATCTCTTTAGTTGTGTCCAGTGTCTTGTGTTGCGGTCAGGCTCTGATCATAAGAAGGTAGGTTTTTTACTGTTGATTTATGTCTCATATTTGTCTTATGATTAATCTTTCTTATGTCTATTGTTTTTTAGTTACTACTATGAGCATTTATTTGACAGTTGCAAAAAAGTAATTGACCTCAAATTCCTACAAGTATAAGTTTTACAATATAGAGTATTTATTGCTAGTTGTTCCAGTAGGTTTTGCTGCCTAGTTTTTTGACATGGTCTGCACTTCAAATACCCGGAAGCTGGCCTATATCCCGACAAGCTTTGAGCGGTCCCATTTTCTTTGCCGCCTGTCGTATATCTTTTATTTATTTATTTATTTTTCAGAAAAAGAAAAAGGTGAGAAATTGGAATGGCACTTTGCACTGAATCATCAGAATGGGAAATGTAATACCTTTTCGGATCATGTCGCAAACTGCTAGGCTGACAATGCATTCGGCATCCGGGTTTGGGAAGTACGCTTTTGGGAGAAAAAGGCAGCACATTGTTTTGAAAATAAGTGGGTGTCAATATTGGCATCAGCAAGCAAATTCAAACAAACACGAAAAAATGACTTTAATCTCACGCTTTCTTATATGGATCGTAACTATAGCTCCCGTACTTCTCTTGGCAATCCCAAGAATGCTCAACAAAGTATTGTGTTGTGAGGTTGTATTTGGCGGTAAGTAGATGAGCCGATGGAAATTTTTCGACCATTTTTCCTTTCTGCGATTGCACAATAGTCATCATGCTGGAATAGTGGAAATTTCAGCGCTTGTTTGGTTTCTTGTTAAGTTTTTGGGATTTATGTTTCTGTCTTAAAAACTCACATTCCGTCAGGGTTGCAATAGGAAAGACATCGTCACCGGGCAGAGCTCCATTCGGTCCATCTTGCGTACATGGTAGCTGTAAGGTTCGACATTGAATAGAAACAAGGCTCAGAATTTGTTTGGAAATAAACATTCACTATTACGGCATAAGATTTTACATTTCCCCTTATTATGAAAAAGCCCTGTTTGTCCGAAGGATGGAGTGGGGAAGATTTCATTATGTCAGTAGTGCTCTTTCACTAACACCAGAATTATCGACTTACGGTTGCCTTCCAGATGGCTGCGATCAGCCGTCCCCGAGCCACGGCTGTAATTGCAGTTTTTATTTCATCTTCGGAGCGTTCATTTAAGGAGAAATGGTTATTCAGAAATATTCCGCCCTTTAAGGCGCCATATAGACCTTCTTCTGTGCTGATACCGCTTTCAATAACTCTATTGTTGAGTTTGAGATCTTGGCTTGAGTGTCCGCTTGAGCGTTTGATAGTAAGTAATTCACATCCATTGTCTAATTTTAAATTTTCATGCCAAGAAATATCAATGGACTCCTCAGTCACATGTCTAAGGCTTGTGATGCAAGTATATGCAAATCTACCTTTGAGAATCGTCGCTCGGAAGCTTCGCGTATACATTATGATATGTCCATAACAATCCAGTCGCAAACCCGGTGCCCCCCTGAATGAATGGCCAAAGTGTCCCCCCAAAGAATGCAAACATGGCCGGAAAACGAAGCCGGGAATTGCTCCAAATAGACCGGCAAGATCACCCAAGAATGTGCCGCCTACCATTAGTCGATCGGGCTGATGCGGCGCGTAATCGTTGACCTTGGACCACATAGAGCCCAGCATGTTAGAATAAGAACAAAATTATGGAAAGTAGTCAGATTTGAATGTATAATCTTACAATGGATGAAGCTAAGCCTATGAGAATATCCATCAATGTTGGTGTTGGAAGCCGAAAATCCATAATGGAATTGGTTTGAGGCATAAAAACTAGCAGTCAAGGGAGCATTGGACACTGACCTTGAATGATACTCAAGGCAAAAGCTGTTGCCTGGTACATCTGGTTACTGAACGAGTTCCAATTTTGAGCAGCTACTAGTATGTACCAATCCGACCACGAACGGGCAACATATCTGTTATGGACCAAGGCCTCAAAGTGTCAGAGATTGAGAAACCGTGCCATTCAACTCAGATAATGCTCCCAACCTGGTCAGCGTTGCATATTTTTCCAATCCCGCACTCGAAATTAGTGGCTCCAACTTTTCTGCATAAAACTGGACATAGTGGAAAGCTGAGCTGATGCGTGTTTTCAAATGGTGGAATTCCAAGGCGCTCGAAAATACCGCCGGAAGTGGATACTTGTAAAGAAAGACGGCCGCGGAATGTAACGCACCTCAAGTGATAAATTTTTTCCGCCGGGAAATTTCTTAAATAATCATCCAGATTCAAAGACTTCCATAGATCCGGCGTGAGTGGTAGGTGAGCACAAGGATCTTCGATTTCGGATGGTCCTCCGGGCGAGGGAGACGAAGTGTTGGTTGAAGGGCGGGTGGGAGTTGATGGAACGGTGAAGTTTGAAAGGAAAGTACCTAAGCCGCCTTGACTCGAAGGCGTCGAACTTGGTTGACATTGGAAAGACGAAAGGCTGATTAGCAGTACTATGACTGCAAAGATTGGATAAATCGTAGGCATTGGGCTTCCTTACATGTGTGTGGAGGGTGTGCAAACGAGAGGGATAAAAACGAATGCGGTAATTATAATAAAGTTGTGTCAGTTTGGCCGATGTCATTTGCTTCAACGAAATTTCAAAAAGGCAATCGCTCCTAACACGCAGCGGGTATCAGAAGAAGTATGAGAGTGCGCGCTGAAACCCTCATCCTTTTATTCAGAGTCTCATACATCCCATAAACTGGGGCCCCACTCCCCCCCCCCCCCCGCGCGCGGGGTCAGCAGACTGTCGAACGTAAACAGTAATCTGAGAATAAGGTACCGGTAACCGCGCGGATCTGTTTATAGATTCGCGCTATTTTGCGTAGTACGTGGTAAATTTTCGAAACTTGTTTTTTGTTTCTCTTTTTGTTGAGGCGGGCTATTTCGCTTCAATACGACTCCGGCAACATGGGCAATCACGAACTCCGACATCACAGGGCCAATTCTGATAGTCCAGATCGCTTAGTGAACAGGTTGGTTGGATCAACCATTCTCGCACTTTTTGTAAAAATGGAGAGGACGTAGACACTTACGCCAACCTGACGCTCCGTTTGATATAATTGAGACCAACCGGGAGGTGGCGCTCGACGAAACTTCCCCAGGTCCCTTACCACATGCTCTTCATTCAAAGATCTCGTCAGGAATTCTTGATACCTACATCCGAGTCGGACGCGAGACCTTAGCATAGCAATTGCTTGTGGCCATGGGACGACAGTCGATGCTTTTCGGCCAAGTCCGGGGCATTGGGCTCCGCAACAACATTGTCTGTTTGTGTGCAGCAGAGGAGGGGCACATACACCATGCCAAAAGTGAGGGAAATACATAATAAATACATGTCAGGTGAGATTCAGTAACGTTCATTGAAACTCCAGAGTTACTTCAGTGATACTCCAAAATTATACAAATGGCCGCTTTGTCCTTATCAGGGAGTCATGCCACTTTCTACTGAGTGTATGGCATGAATCATGGAGTTATCTTCATGTCACCTGACATGTATTCCCTCACTTTAATTGGTATGGTGATATCTTTTGTGAGTTGAGCTTGCACTTTGAGGTGTTCAGCTCTCCTTATAATGAAAGGCTGTGGAAGATAAAGTAGATTCAGGCAATGATTTGGTTTTCAGAAATGAGTCAACAGGCTTTCTAGAAAAACTGAAAGCTTAGCTATTAAATCTACCCTAGAAACTCCTGAAGTCACCAACCATGGGATACACAGGACCAGTGTCATCTGTTGACTCAAGCTCAGCTTCAAGTCTCAAGATCAGCTGCTTACTCAACAACATGCAACATTCAACCAAAACATCCATCTTCAACACACAACACTCAACCAATGAAAGCTCAACATTTCTTGGACCCAAATGCAATTTTTCAGCAAATCCCTATTGATGTGTATCCCCTTTCACCAGGAAATTTGGCTGGGAGACCTTGCTGATGTATAAATTCATAAGGGCTAAATTTATCCTATCTTAACCAGGCTATTATGTCTGCAGGCTTAAGTTATGTTGAGGGTTCAAGCAAATATTCAGCTGATGTGCACTGCTGCTATTTTATGCAATACTTGATTCCCCAAAAGGATACTCTTTTTGTCTCTTCATTTGGTAGTTTGGTCCACACATGCTGTACCATTGATGGCTTCTGCTACACTAAGTTGTAAAGCACTACAGTACTTGAATTAGGGCATTTCATGAACTGCTAATTTGAGATTGCTACTTTCCACTCATTTGCTGATGCCATAAAAATTTATTGGGTCAGAAAGCATGAAATGGTGGGCATTTCCCACTAAATCAAATTAGCTCACTGTTAATAAACCTTCCATAAACCTTCATGATTCACCTTAAAATCAGCAGGATTTTTATAAAATTGGAATTTCATGAACTGTCCTATTAGCAGTGATTTTGATTAAGTAGTTCTGTACTATTAAAGGACCGAGATGGCTTGAATCAGAAAGGAAGATTGATAACAGGAAACGAACAGAAAAAACAGAAACTATCCACCACAGAAATCTCAGAAGAGACCACTAAAGAGAAACAAATCAGCAACAAAACAACAAGAGAAGAGAGTTAGGGAGCTGAGGTTTACCACAGGTTCTTCAACTGGAAGCAGGTGAGATCTCGAGAACGCCTTGACGATGATGATTGATGACTGAGGCTGAAGATAATTTGGATCAATTTGGTTCTGAGCAAGATTGGGAGAACCAGTTTCACATGGAGGGTTGAGGATAAAAGGACTTCACTGCGGATGCATATCCCTCAGCAGTGCATGCCCGGGGCTGAATTCTGACAATTTATAACAATTGGTGGCAGCCAAACAGGCCTAAGACTTTTGATTTCTGAAATAAGTGTTGATATTGACATTATAAGGGTAGAATAGGGGGTTTCAAGTTTGAGTGCAAGTGATTTGCCTGAATTTAGGCAAGTTGCTCTGCACAACAAAATATGCAACTCAGGCTGCCAAACTTTTAGCAATTTTTTAGTATGTAGGGGACTTGAATTACACTATCATGAACAGGCAAGCTGCACAACAAGACAACTTGTTTCTCACAATTTTGCATTTTTACTTCGAGCACCCTAATTTTCTGTAAGGTAATGCTTACACCTTCCATATCACCAAAAAAAAATAAAGCTGCCTTGAAATGACATCATTCAGGGAAGTGATGGTGATAAAATCACTCATGACGTTCAGAGGAAAGTTGTGTATGAGGGGGGTATGAGGCTGGTCTTGATGAATTGCCTTGCTTTGGCAGGTGATTATGCATCAAAATTCAGCCAGAGAAACCTTCTGGAATTCATGCAAGTTTCCCCACAAAATTTGAATTTCCTTGTTGACTTGCATGCACAAGGTTTCAACTTTGAACCCCCTATGAAAGGGATGAAATTAATTCCATGCATTTTGAAAGCTTTATCTGCACACTTTATTGTGAAGAGAAACTTGCCAAATTTCAGGCAAGTCATGTGAGCTTTGTGTATGAAACTTCACTGTTGATAGAAAAAACAAGTACTATCACTGTCCTGAAGGAGTCTTCAAGGGAGAAATTAATCTCTTCCGTCCTCCTTTTATGGAGAAATATGAACAAAAGGGGTCAAATCCACACTACTGAAACACCAAACACTACACTCGGAGTAAAAGACAGGAGATAAACCCCTTCAAAACCCAATATTTGATATAAAGAAGTTTTGGGGAGAGGTGATACCAACAGAGGGGTATGCTTTGGATTGGAAATATGGGCATGAAGCAGTTGGCAAGCACTTATCAGATTGCCTGAGATCTTCTGAGAAAGTTCCCAGCTCCTCAGAAGTCACTCATAGCTTACCTTGAGTGATTCTGAGTCATCCTTGAAGATAAATAAGCCTCTTCTTTTGTATGATTTCCTCCCAGAGTCAGTAGTTCCTTCAGCAAGTGCATTCAGAATTTAGAAACTTTTATTAACAATCATATCAGTTGTTATCCAATTATATTCATAGCTTTTTTTTGTGTTTTTGCCACTGGAATCCCTTCCATCATCATCCACATTGACAATAGCCAAGACCATTGCATAGTGTTTCTGTCACTGGAGTCTCTTTTCTATCACCATCCACACTTTCAATGGTCTTTCCTGAATTCTTCTCTAGTCACTTCTACAAGTCTTGAGCACTCTTGTTTCACTGCTACAGTTGTTACAAGAGGTCAAACCTTGTTGGACTCCTCATCCACATAAGGGTGATCACTTAAAGCTCTCAGAATATTCCCTGAATTTCTCATCAGGAAGAATCCAGCATGCAATCTAGATTTCCCTCCCTGACATAATTGGTTGAGAAGAGCTTGACAGTATTTACTGAAGCTATTACCCCTTATCAATTATTTATTACAGGAAACCTTCATGTCTAACCCTTCCAAACCAACTTTTTCAACACTCATAGCACAACCAGTGCCTTTAAACACTTGTTTAGTAGCATAGAGGCTGGCTTGAAGTCATCATGACATCCTGTACTGCAGCAGTGCAGTTTGCAGCATAGTAAAAATCACCATCTACAGTTCTTCCAAAGCTACCTGAGAGGCTTTTACTAGCAGTCCCCTGGAATATGGAAAGAAGTGGTGGCTTTTTCTGGCCCATTAATGGGTCCTCAACATATTCTACCACTACAACACTACTTATGGTGTTGCAAGCCAGTCTTGGCACACCGCAAAGTTAGGCCATTTTTTGGCCAAGCCCGCTTGGCCAGTGCCCAAGCCGGCGTGGCACATTCTAACTCAACTTGGCACAATGCCAAGCAGGCATGGCACCTTGTCAAGCCAGCTTGGCATTGGGCAAAGTGAGGGTGGGTTCGACCCAAGCCTCACTTGGCCACACCCAAGTCAAGGTGCCACGGGTGCCAAAAAGGACGCCACTCATGGTTATCATATTTTTTGGGGGGTATCTACTGATTTAAGTTGCTAAAAATGACTAAAAAACACTATTTACAAGTTGAAAAGAGCATTTTTTTATTTTATTTTATGTTTTCCGTTTTTTTTTTTTTTTAAAAAATTGTTAGATGTTTTTTTGTAATTATGAAATATAGAAAATAAAAAAAAAATCAATCCTTTGGAGGAGACAAAACCATACCGGTGATCTCCTGGAACTCGGCACAGGGGCGGTACAGCCGCTGACAATGGGAGAAAATTTCTTCGATTTTTCGGGTGTGATCGACTCGGCAATTGCGTTCTTGATTTCAGAGACCAACGCCGGGCGATTCTTGGGTTCCTTTCCACGAACGTACGATTTTATCGAGTGGAAACTGTACTCGATCGGTTGAGGAAGGGGGAGTAGGGGGGCAAAAATTCGAGTTTGATCGATTTCGAAGCGTCGAGAGAAGCTTTGACTTCTTCGAAGCGCTGGCCTTGATGGATCGGCGCGTTATCCATAATGATAACCAAGTCGCAAGGGAGTCGGGCACCGAGGCTGCCAAGGAATAGGCAGAACTCGTCTGCGCCGACTCCCTTAGCCTTGCTGCCGTCGGCGTTGAGGAGCTCGTAATATTCGAAGCCTTCAGTCGAAAGGCAGCCAATCAAGGTGATCTGCTTTGCCTTGGGTACAAGGCTGAGGACAGCAGGCTGTCCTGTACACATACAAAAGAAAAAATAAGAAAAAAAGAAAAAAAAAGAGAAAAAAAAGAAACAACTTACCTGAAGGGGAGTAGCCATAAGCTCGACCAGAGTGGAGATCAAACCCGGCCTCATCAACAAAAACCACCATGTGCTCGAGATCCAACCCGCGGCGGTTGACGAAGTTGGCCCGTTGTTGCAAGAGGTCGGGTTATTCCACGCCTCAGGTATATTAGTAACCTGTTTCCATGATATGTCCATATCATGGATAAGGTTACTAATAGCCTGAGTCGATACGGCCACGTCGAATCGCTCCTTGATGAAGTCGGCCATCTTGCGCAGGGTCGTCGTCGACTTCTCATCCATCTGGATGAGAATTTCTGTCTTCATCTCGTCCGTAAATTTGCTTTTGCGTTTTTGGTGGGTCCGGACGAGATGCCAACAGCTCCTTGAGCCTCAACAGATAAGAGCTAGCTCTTCTGTTAGCTTTTCTGCTAGCCACCATAAATCATCAAGCGAGAGTCAAAACGTTTCAACAAACAAGACACTAGGGATCTGGTTGTTGTTTCACATATCTCAGTGGGAGCATGAGTGAAGGCAATCCTAGGGGAACAAATGTACCTTCTTGGCACTTCTTCACAATTTCACTCTTCAATTAGGTGAAGCACAAATTTAATACCTGTTTTGGTTGTGATGCAGTTTTCCATGGTTAACATTGTGGGGCTTGTCTGTCTCTGTTGGGTAAAAAATCTTTTTAGCAGGAAACACACTGAGATAACTGCACCATTATTTTGGATTTCATTAGAAAAAAAAAAAAAATACTTTCTTTATCCAAATACAATTAAAATATGAATCCAAAGATGATTCAAATACAATTCAATTTTCTTTTTCAAAAATACATTTATAATTGGCCCCTTAATTACAAAAAAATACTCATCATTTGAACCCAAGATTGATTGGAAAAAAAATAGGTACAACGGGTATTGATTTCTTTATAACCCAACCTTTTGAAAATCAACAATCACCATAAAGTTCTACAACTTTTGAAGTTTGGAAAAGAAACATTACAATCATGGAGAAATGCTGTTTGATAACCCTCTACCAGAGTTACACATAGAAAATCAGAAACACAAGTTTGCTAACCACGGGAATTTTACTTTAAAATAAATCGAATTAATCCCAAATTCCTTAAAATAAGTCAAATAAAGATTTAAACTGTCAACATATTGACAATGAGCTGCAAGTTATTTCCCAAGCTTATGAAGAGATCTCTAATCTTGATTTAAGATTTCCAGAACAGGCACAAAACCTTTGCTATCACATCAGAAATTTTTTCCCTGGATTTTAAAAGTATACTTTCCTACTCTGTGATTTAGTCCACATTGAAATGATGCTTAAACTGATTGATCTCATAATATGAAACTCATTTTCACATCATTCTGAGCACTTAGAGCCCCCCAATTCTTTTGGACCAAGTTTTCAAAGAACTCCCTTCCCACCAGGTATGAGATTTAGAGTTCAACTTGAAAACCAGGTATCATATTTAGAGTTCAACTTGAAGTTTTCTTCTTGAAGAACCCCCTGAGGTTCCCTAGCTCTGGATATGTTTTTCACTTTTTCCTGAATTTGTGTTAAGTCTGTGGACCAGGGTTCAGCACAAGGTCTGAGATCAATCCTGGCCAAATACAAAAAACCAGGTTTCTGGGGCATACATTTTAAGAAATTTCCAGGAGATTAGGAGCTCTTTATCATAACAAATTCCATCCTCCCCACCAATCACCCCCTCAATGAAGTTGAAAAACCCCCCACCTACCACTAACACCACCCTGAAAGACCCTCAAGCCTTTCAAGATCCCTCTGAGACACCTGAATCAGCACCTGAAGTAAAATCCAAATGAGTAAAGATCAAGTATCATCTATTATATATATTATATAAATTTTAAATTGGAAATCAAATGTGTGGAGGCTCCAACAAGAGTTAGGAATCCAAAAATATCAATCAAATCATGGCTGCATTGGCATGATTTCCTTCTTTCTCTCTCCCTGCAAAAACACCCAGGGTTTGGATGTAAAACATTCCATACCAATAACCTGCACCAAGTGGGAGTGGGGAGGGGTTCCCCCCTTGGAACCCCCTGGATTTTGTGGTTTGGAGGACAGCCTTAGTATTTTCATAAAAATCAGCAAAAAAAAGGTCTCCTAACTTTCTTTATTCTTCCATCATTCTTCAGCCCTTGTAGCCAGAGGAATTCTTCTCCAGGAACAATTTTGATAAGGATTAGAACAGAGGACATGTTTTCATTCAAATTGTATCTCTTAACCAGGAATTGAACACATGATGCTCCTAGGATGGGTGACATTTATCAGAATATCTGCCTCATTCTCTAATCAAATTCTCATTCTCTAATCAAATTCTAATTCTCTAATCATAAATCTACCCTTTTGGTAGCTTTGACTGTGACTATAATTTGATTGATTGGTTTTATTCTATCCAATCTAATTAATGAAAAAGTGCTTCTTTTAATCTATCAATTCACATGTTTTATTTCCTCTAAGTTAATAATTTAATTGGTTATTTTCAATCTCCTGTTACTGAATATGCTGATATATTGAATTAGCTTATAATTTTATTGCTTTTGATCCACATGTGGAACTTACTTGTTGTTGTCTACTTGTATATACTGGCCTGTGTGCCAGTAGTAATAAAAGCATTAACATAGAGACCAAAAAACCCATTTCATCTTACAACCCCTCTTCTTTTCCCAATCTTGGCTCTTTCAAAATTTATCCCATTCTCCTCAACTGACCTTTTGAAGTTGAAAACTGAAAAAAAAAAAGTTTCAAAAATTAATTAAACATAAAAAAAAAAAATCTCACCCAGTAATGGCACATAACACATGAAAGGATTTTTTAACAATTAATAGAACCCAGAAAATAAAAATTATCAACCAGTAATAGAACAAAAAAAACAAGGATTGTTTCAACTACTAAGGGAGCAAAGGTCCAGTATATGATAGGAAAGTAATTATGTTGTTTTTGTAATGGTGGAATGACACCTTGTCAGGGTTTGGAATTTGAAAAAGGTTGCAGAAAAGGATAACTAGGGAATAAGGAGAGTGGTGGAAGAATATTCACAGAAATATAGAAAAGGAATTAGGGGCTCATGCCGTCAATCTCTTTCCAATAAGAAGCTTTCTGGTAATAAATTGTAGATTTTCTTTTTTCAGATGTAAAGTATCAATCAAAAAACAGCATTATACTACCCTGAGAAACTTTTCCAACTGGCAAAATTGGATATTTAAAAGGAGACAGAGGCCTTTTAATTTCCTTTCACCTGATACAGTGAGTTGTTGAATTTTTTCATGAAGTGTTCAGGTGAGGATTTAGAAACTGTTTTTGAATTGAGAAGAGAGATAATAGGGAGTGAAGATTGATGAAAAGCATAGGCTGGATTGGAGAAAGGTGGCACTTTGGCTGAGATTTTGAAATAGCAGACTAAATAATTTACTTCATTGAAAATTAATATATGTAAATTACAACTAGAAAGGGGGCATAAACTGAAATCACAACTGAACAAATCACAGCCAGTAAGGCAAGCTCAGTCAAGCTTATAAAAGACAGTGTGTGTTGAGGGGTACAGAAGTTGCAAGACCTATTTCACTGGACTTTCTTGTGACATATGAGCAGAAAAAATGATAAATTTGTCAGTCACAGAGATAATATCACCATACCTGATATTATCCAAGTAGTTACACAAATGTTATTTACATAATTATATAAGAATAAATTAGTTAATAAGCTATAATATGCTATTATAATCCTTGAATCAATATATCATAACATGCACTATATTTTATCTTCATGAATATAGCCACAATGATTCTGTAATAGTCATTTATTTATTATTTACATAAAAATAAATTAAAAGGACATTATTTGAACATCTTATATTAATTATGAAAGGTTGCCTCACCCCAGCTTCTATAGGCTCCC
>SMGU01001854.1:0-18312 GCA_004348175.1 Puccinia novopanici | reverse complement strand
TTTTTTCCGGTTGTTTATCTCCACCAAATGGATCTTTACCTTTTTCAGCCTGAGGATTTTTCAGAATTCGGAATTTTGGCTCAGTTTTGCCTATTTCTTTAACCGCCATGCCGGAGGAATTCGGCAATTCTGGTACAACCAACTTCGCATTTGTTTCTCTCCTCAGGATCCTCACTGGCTCAGTTGGCGTCAGAGAAGCACATTTTTTGCTTGTACGCATCGTATTGCGATTCCTCGATAATGACTCTCTAGCTAAAATCAGCCGCTCACGAAATCTACTTATTTCTTCAACTTCTGCAACTGGAAAGCCCTTGGAAATTCCCTGAGTTTCAGAGTTGATACGACTTTCTGCTGTAGACGAAGAGATTATTGACCCAGTCGATTGTTGAGCTGGGGCTTTGCCCTTTCTTGCAGTATCCTCAGCATTCTTGGGCAATGTGCGCTGAGACCAGTCTCCTGGAAAATCGAAATAGGTAGGGGATTTTGCCGGGCTGTTACTTCCTTGGCTTGACTCTGCTTGGTATCCTATAGCCTCGGTGTATGGGCCTTCACTTCTGATCGAATTATGTAGGAACGAAGGATCCATGGATTTCCTGGCAGGATGCCCATACTTTTCTTTCGGCACATAAGGTTCAGCTGCTGGCGAGAGCGTCAAATCATGCCTTGGCTGATCTTGAGGGTTCGGTACGTTCTTAGCTATTGGAGTGGCTTCCGTCTGAATCATTGGCCCTCCCGACGGAGGAGCCGGACCGAAATATTGATTCAATACAGCTCCGCTGGGATCGAGTATTGCCTGAGGCACCATGTAGGGCGCTGCCGTGGCCATTGTCATATGGGGAGATTCCAGGTAATGAACTGGAGCGTAAGCTATGAATCCTGGATGTCCAGGCACGGGCTGTGGATAAAGTGGTGGTAGCCCTAGAGCGGGTGGGTGGGAAAGCGACTGTGCCATTATTATTGATGATACTGGCTGCCCCATCACGACTGGTGGATCGTGTTGCGGGATTTGTCCCAGCTCAGTCGGTACAAATCGCCCTAGCACGGCTTTTATCCCAATGCAGATGGCCAAGCTTTGCGACAGCTTTTGCAGAGAACGCTTCATCTTGGGAATTAGTTTATATTCAGGGGGTGGCTCTGGGAAATGGACGACGGAGGTAGAGAATCGCCGATAGTTTTATAGCAGACTATGTTACTTGATAGAGCAAAGGAGGCCAACAAGCTGCTACGCGTAAGACCGGTTGTTGGCATGAACATTGCCTGCAGTCACGGCGAGGCAATTAATATATCCGACATGGTCTTAAATTCGGATTTCATTCCTAGCAGTAGGTGAAACGCAGTTGTATTAGAAGCAGGAGCGTTGTTCAAGTGAAGCCGAGCACGTACACAAACCAGTCTTGGCACTGCGCTGCGAGTCATCAATCATCTCGCCCGCACAGTACCGAGTCCTCTAGTATTTCCTCAGCGAGATGGCAAACCCAGAGTGAGCGTGACTCTGGCATGAGGATGAACCTACTTCCTCGGATGGGCTATGAAACTTATTCGAGAGAGTTAGTTCGCCAAATAATCAAAAGTCGAGGGAAGGTTTTAATCGAAGGGACAATAGTGTTTTGGTATCTTGGTTTCTTTTTTTTTTTTCTCAGGAAAAGTTTTGGTATTAGATTAATCCGATGGAGGAAAGAGGAAAACATGATCAGAAGAGTCGAACTGACTCATACAAGGAAAAATAATGGGAGCAAGGTCTAGAGAGAAAAGAGCATGGCCTCTTAGAAAATACGTCATGAATAAATTAGGGAAAATGAAACAATCATGATGACAAAGATCCCTACGTCATAACAATGATCCCTTCGTCATGACCGTTGAGAACCGTTAAACCAAGTCGAAATCATGTCACACTTTGACAACATATTCAGATCTTCCTTGTCGCCAAGATCACATTCCTTATCACTACAGTAAACACAACTTGTCGGATATTAGACACTACCACTTATAACTGCGACTATGGCAGTGTGTTCGCAACCCCCAACATGTTGGGTGATAACGCAGTGCGACTGGTTTGTTCCTCTGTAACTGTCCAGACTTTGGGGCTTCATGACGGCTAGAATGCTTTCATGTCGTTGCGCTGCTGAGCACAACGTCAAAGGACCAGAGATTGAGAATGTGGGGCAACCCCGCTGAGTATTTGTCTCCCGGAAAGCGCCTGCGCTCAGAGATTCAAAGCCGGGAGCTTGTATTAAGCTCGTTCTCAAGACGACTCCCTCCTTGTCACAGCATGCCAACATGTCAAGCTGAGAGTCTCCCGATGCACTTGAGGCCAGCTTGATCCAACCAACCTGGCTTCTCTGCAATATTGAGGGAATACGGTTTGAAGGAGTAGGCAGGAAATGCTATTTTGTATATTTCCTTTATTGTCAATATATCTTTCGAATATGTACCTAGAACTATGAGGCAACCGCCATTCAAGCTTTACCGAGCTGACTTATGAGCCTCAAAAGTGCTGACAAATATTCCATCAGATAATCCCACTTCAGCTCTTCCGGGCCAAGAAGCTGGCTGGAAGGATGCTGTAAATCTAAAGCAAGCAGGCAAAGTTTGCTCATAGGAATATGTACGTGTAAGCACACTTCTACGTGTAAATACATGGTCCCCTGTCTTGCCGCCCTGATCAACCCCCTGGGTCTGGGGCATGCTGCATTCTTCGAATTTTTTTTGCTTGGTGGAGTTGCGCCATCTGAAGTCTATTTCAAGTCTTTTGGCTCTTGTCTTTAATTGCCAGTAATATCCGCAGAGCTCTCCAGTCTGCCTGCCACCTAGCATATCGACTTCATCTTCCAGATACTCCCCACTAGTGGCACTACTTCCCTGCATAAATCTGACTTCTTGAATTTCTTCACTGCCAAAGTGCAAATTGACATCATGCTAGGCCCCTCTTTCCTCACGGGCATCATACTGTCTGCTCTCTTTTATCTTGCTACATCCTCGGTTGGTGTTGCATCTCCCATCGTTATTTCCGATTATCGAGACACCAAATCAACGTTGTCTGCCAGGACAGAAGCTGCGACCAAAGACTCGTCGACCTTGATCCCCAGAAATCGCATCGCCCATCAAAATGACGAAGAAGAGACTAAGTTTCAGGTGTACAGTTCGGCGGGAAGCAAGAAGCAATCTACCACCGCCCAACCGGATGAATCTTCCCTACCTGAGGTGATCCCGAAAGATCCCAACGGATTTTTCCATCCGGCTTCGTTGAATAGATTCAAGGCTAGCGTGGCCTCCTTCAAGGCTTGGCAACGTCTCAACGTCGTTCCCGATGCCACCACTCTCGCTCGGAACAATGCTCAAGACGTGGCTTCAAAACTCGATTACTTTATCGATAAGATTACCACTCGGCCGCACCTCCATCATGCTTGGCACGCCGAACCCGATGTGGGCACGTTGTAATCGGGAAGCCTCGAGTAAGAATTCTGTTTTTCTTGGCTTCGCCTCTGATATAACCTCATCAGTTGAGCTCCTGAAAAATAACTCCCAATCGCGTCGCTATCAGGTTCCGTGGGGCTCCCCGACACCCAGAGAGGCCGATGCGATCACATACACACGAAACTTATCAACTTGCTCGCGGATTTCTTTACGGCTGGACGTCATCTCTACGGACACGGTGGAAGCTGGAATGGCCATCAACAAAAGGCAACATTAAACCCGACTGATGATGATATTACTTACTATCTCAAATCAATAACTTATCCTATCATATACAACCTTCACTCCTGCATGGTGTAAAATACAAAATTCAATTGTTTAAACAAGCAATATCACATGATACGATAAGATCGCTCCGCGCCCCTTCGCTACTATGTACCTCTCTTTTAAATATGAATGGATCTTCCAAACTGCTGGAAATTCTGCCCTTCAAACCACAGATAAAGAAATCAGTTGCATTTGTTTGCTTTTGCGCGCTCCAGGAGCTGGAGGGAGAAATTGAACATGGCAGGATTTCAGGTCATTTTTCCATTCTTACGGGCCTTATTTTGACTTTGTAGAGACAGGCAGCCCGGGAGAGGCCAGGACCGATTAGGTTAGGGTTTGGAGAGCAGGAACACATGGAACTTTGTATACCTCATTCTCATTAGGTTTCGGTTGTATCTAGTTCCCCGCATAGAGCGTGTGTTTTCTTTTTCTCTCTTTCCTGACTCCTGTTTTTTGTCTCTATTTTCCATCACCTGAAGAGGTGGAAATTCTGCTGCTATTCTTCAGTTCTCGCTCTGATCTCGTGTTCATTGCGGTCCTCTGGGGTTTCTCACTTATACTAAGGCTCCGAACTGCTAGTGGTGCGCAGGAGATTAAACATGGGGAGAGAATTGGAATTCAAGGATTAATCCAGGTCAGTTGAATTGGCATTTTCATAATCACACAATTCCAAACACATCATTTTTTTAAAAAAAAATAGGAAAATGAATACAGATGAAGGAATGTCAACCCCTTGACTAAGGTATTGTATCAATTTATTTGAAGATATTTTGGAATATCTTTCCAAATTCTTTTTGAATCCTCTGGATACTATGTTTGTAGAAAGAGAAATTTCTATGATGGCCCTTCTGTGGAAGAAGAAACTTTTATGGACTTATATAGCACTTTTATACCTTCCCCTGATAATAAATAATCAATTTGTGTGCAGATCAATCAAAAATCTGGTGTCTGATGATGCTGATGTGTGAAACATTTGAATTATTTGGCATGGGAAAAATTTTTGGGATGAAATATCTATAGAGTTGATTTAGATATTGTGATAATTAGTTTACTTCCATTAATTTTTCAGGGTAATACAAGCTTTCACAATGAGGATTCATTGAAATGATTTTTAGGGCTCAATTGGAATGCTAAAAAAACATCACAAGGGTGTGATAAAAAACATGAACTTCCTGGTTTGAACTATTTTGATAAAAAAACATATCAGCAAAGCATATCAGTTTCTGGAAGTTTTTGTTGAGTTTTTCAGGTTGGTAATTTTATGCTAAAATTTAGTGATTAGTTTCAAATTCAAGAGGGTGGGAATTAAAGGGAAGCTTGATGAAAAACATCAGCTGGATGCAGTATGGGTGGCTTTGATAGAAGATTAGAATACTGAATGTTTTATCTCACAATATAAGATTAAGATTCATACATAAAAACTAGAGAGTCCCAATCAGGGGGTCTCAAATGAAATCATAACATAATATGATAATAAATAAAGCAGAAAATTTAAAATAAAATTACAGAATGATGAGAGCATAATGAAACTCATAATAACTCAAAAGTTGGGAAAAAAAAGAGGTGGATTAGAATCAAAAACAATGCTAATGGGAAACAATTTAATTATCCAGAAAGATTGCCTCAATGTGGAGCTTTTTCCAATAAATACTTGCTTCCAGTACAGACTGGAGAAAAAACAACAGGAAATAGTAAAATAAGGATAATGGAAAACAGTGTTTTGAGGGGAAGTTTTTTATATAAAAATAATAAGAACAGACAATGTCTGTTAAAAGTACCTATCAACTCATTCTTTGGGGCTAAATGTTCCAAAGCAAAGAGTGCTGAGTGTTGGGGCTCAAGTGCCAACACCAGGAACAGTGCAGTCAGAACTGATGAGTTTTTATTCTCTCTTTGAGGCATAGCTTAAATAGACTAAATAAACCGGCTGAGTTGTGGTTGTAGACAGAATAATCAAGATGTTTGAGCAGAAAAAGGGCCTGACTTTGAATGAGTGACAGGTTTGTAATAGAGAAGAAAAGACGAGAGCGGAGAGCGAAAACACAAAATTCCAAAAAAGGATACATACACCAAATGATGGGAGAAGTTCATATTTAATGTTTTTTTTTTGGGACAACACTGGTTGAGGGAATCACACAGGCTTATGAAATTCTTGAGTCTACTTGGTTGGGGTCCATTAAATGTGAAGTATCTGTGGGACATGCTTGTGGTCATTGTTGCTTGGATGAAATACATGACCTGAGCTGTAAATATATGATTTCAGAATTTAAAGCCTTATCTCAACAGTAAAAAATCAATTTTATGTGTTACTTATGAAGCTTCCACTTCTTTTATTTCTTGCTTGTAAGTCTTGACATTGCACAATTAAGTGAATTGAACCTAAGCTCTGAATTTAATGAATGTATCCGCTCTTTGTGCTTGGAGAATTCCATGCTTTAAAATTGGTCAGCTTGATATAATTTTTTTCTTGTTATAAGAAACCATTCCAATGATGAAACAAAGAAGACAAGAGCAGCAAGCAACTCACAATTAAAAAATGCAATATAGGTGTCTCAATCTTTGAATTCAAGTGGATTTATTATTGAAAGAGATCATCTTCCTTCAATTATGGGTCTCCCTTCCAGTTTATGGCCTGCTCACCAGGGTGCATATCTTATTCAGTAGGGTGGAGCTGTGAGTCTACAATTATGATATTTGCGACACACACCGCAGAGGGGGTTGCGGTGATAATCCCGAGGGGCCCGCGGTACTGCGCAGCACGGAGCCGCAGCCGGGCGTCAATCTGGTCCAGATCTTGAGCAGAGGTTTCCGTGCTTTTCTAAAAAGTTTGTCTCCGAAGAAACCGAAAACGACACACATTGACAGGCGAAGGCGGCTAGAATCGAAGATGAAGTCCATCAGCCCGCAGGATATCCGACTCTGTGAACATATCCTCACCCAACTTTACGGCCATGCTTGCGGAGTGAGTCCAAAATAAACATCTCAGCAAAACTCATAATAATAATAGTGACTTGAAACCACTCGGGCAACGTGTTTTTTTTAAAAGGAAATCGGATCGATATTGTTAAATCGTGGTCGCTTGTCATTTTCTAATCTGCTGCGAATGTCGTGTCTCACTGGGAATTCAATCAGAGCAGCACTCATAGTCTTGATTCATCAAAAGTTGAGCTCAATTTTTAATTTCTCCTGCTCAACCACCATTGAACAGCTGAGATGTCAAGAAACTGAAAACAAAATTATCCTATAAATAATATCAGCTGCGTACTTCATTCAGACACCTCCTCACTCACCTCTCAAGTCAGCGACGCGAATCCCTCATCCGGTGGTCCTGAATATTTTGAGGCAATCCCAGAAGAGATTTTGACTCGTGTCCGATTTGGCCAATTCGTCAACATGGCCTACGAACTATTTGGGATCGAATCAAAGTTGATTGTCGAATGTCTGCTTGACAACGGCAAGTTACGGGTTGGACAATTGGTCACAATGGTTTGTGATCAGTACTACGCCCAACGAAAACGACCTGATGAAAGCGAAGATGAGCTCAGACATTCCCCACTCAAACGTTAGTTATCATCCAGTCTTTTGTCTTGTCCTTTTTTTTTTTTTTTTGCTCAACAGCTTTTAATCCTCTGCCTCGCCTCAGCACTCAATTTTCCACCCCATCTTTGCCTCTTCAGTGCCCCAAATCGTGAAATCAAATGTGTTTAATCTCTTGGCAGAGAGATACATTAAACCATCGCATCCCAAACATTCCATAAATTCAACGGATCTGGCGCTAGCCTATGAGAAGCGTGAGTTTACAAGTATCGCCTCCTATAATAACCTAGAGTGGCACTTTCAAAAGAAAGTGTTGACAAGCATGTTGATTTTTCTTCGCTTCAAGAGTTCATCGCGGAAGTGCCTGGAGTACCGACCCCAAGGATATCAAAACGGCAAAGGAGAAGGTGGTGGCTAAGTTAGAAGCAGATGAAGATGAAACATTCCAAGAAATGTGCTCTTTCGGACAGGTCAGTTACAACCAGAAGCTCAATTTTTCGCTCAATGCTCCATCCCCCCTGTTTTTTTTTTTTTTTTTTTTTTTTTTTTGACGTTCTCGTTTTGACTTCCCCTTTAGTAGAAACAACGTGCCTCAAACAGCGCGCAGAATGATCGCAACGTTCAGAACAAGAGACAAAAGACTCAGGAAACATTATTGACGGTGAGTCACCTCTTGACACTGAATGATCAACTGTTTTCTTCATTGTCCTTCCTGAGGCCGTGCCTGACCTGCCTTAAATAAATATCTTCTTTAGGATGACATGTTTATCCGGGTGAACTATGCGCGATTTAATATCAAAATCAGAAATGCCGTAAATACCCGCTGTCTTGCCTCAGTTAAGCAAGTCACTATCAGCGCTCAAATACCTCTAAACTTTTGTTCTGTGAACTGTTTTCTTGTAGATCTTTGAGCAGGAATGCTTCCGATCGTACAATCTTGAGGCTGCACTGGTCATGAGGGCAATGTTGATTTTGGCTGAAGGAAAGCAAAAAGACGGTAGCGATCTGGTCTCAGGTCCGTCAAGTTTCTTCCCCTATTCCTGTGGATTGAACTTTCTGTATTAGATGCCAAGCTCACTGAGAAGTTGATCATACAGATCCCATTTCGGCCCAATCTATCGTGATGAAACTAGGTAACCAGTCGAGTGTTGTCAAGACATGCTTCCCGGCTAGGGCAGCAAATGGGCAATTCAATTTGAAGCTGAAAAACACGGGAGATTTAGTGGCGGAGCTGCTATCAGTGATGGCTAAACAGGACGACTTGGCCACCTCGACAAGCTCGGTGTTTGTCGCAGGAAGTCTGGGCAAAGGACTGGCGCAGTTAAATCCTTTGTCGATCGTCTCTGAAAAGAAGAATAATGTGTTGGGTGGAGGCAGTGGAAGCGGAGGAATGAGGGAGTTTAAAGTAGAATACGGCAGGTATTCACTCGAATTGAGGAAAGCTCTGGTTACAAGGATCATCCGAGAAAAATATGGCATTGAGGCAGCTAGAGTAGTGCGCATCTTGCTGCATAAGGGTCGTCTGGATGAAAAGCATGTAAGAGTTGTTTTACCTTTCTCTTATCCTGACAGATAGTTCTCAGCCTCTTCCTTGATCCGAATTAGCCGGAGTGTTTGATAAGTCATGACTTGTTACCTTTTGCTGCACCCAGCTCGCAAAGTTCGCCATGATGACCCTGAAAGACTCTCGAGAGTTATGTCTGAAGCTCTCAGCCGCGAAGATAATAGAATTGCAAGAAGTACCGAAGACCAATGACCGACAACCAAGCCGAACCTTTTATCTGTTCTTCATAGACTTTCAAAAATTGATCCTGAACCTGACGATGATGATACGGAAATCGCAGACGAACCTCATAATTAGAATCGATCACGAACTGAAACAGCGAAAGAGCTTGGTCTCCAAAGTCAACCGCACCGATGTGATCGATGACCAGGAAGGATTATTGACCGTCTGGGAACGCGCCGATCTCAAAAAATTGAAGTCCTTAATCCTAGTCTTGGAAGTCGCTAAACTTCGCCTAGAAGGGATCTCTTCATCTTGAATGATTTACCTTGGTTACAATAACTCCCACCAGATCTGACCTTTTTGCGCTTGCTTTGTCCCTTCCCTTCCTAATTTCCTCCCGCTCCAATTCATCGTTCTTTTCAAAGTTTTCTCATTATCCCCTCCTTTTCTTTTTTCTTTTGATGATAGACTTTACTCATACAAAAGATAATTCAGCGCCACCTACTGCAACAGTAAACTCGCATCTGTAAATCGTCTCTACGTACACGAATCAAGTTATCCTGAATCGTTCAATTGTGTACGCAGCACACGCTTCAAACTACTGTGAATAGCAAATTGTTGGAGGGAAGTATAATTTGTGTGCGGACCATCATCAAGCCTGTTCAATAACTTTGCTTGCAGAAACTTAGTGATCCAGACGGAAATTCTGCGTGATTTTTTTGTTCTCTGATTTCTATTGTGGAAGTGGTCAACGCAATATTTATCTTCCAGGAAGGGTGTCTTGAAACCCTGGATCTATTGGAATGTGTGTACTAATCAAAGACAACTTTGAGTCAATGGAGTACTCAAATGGACAAATCCCAGCTCCCCTGACAAATCCGAAGCCCCACCGGCGGCGGAAAAAACAAGGCCTCCAAGAAAAAGAAGATAGTGAGCTATGCAGGACATGGATTCAAATATCCGAAGATCAATTGGGACAAATCAAGAAGGTAGTACACCATGCCAAAAGTGAGGGCAATACATCTCAGGTGACATTAAGATAACTCCAAAAGCAATTCAGGCCATACACTCATTAGAAAGTGAGTTAACTCTCTCATGAGGACAAATCATGAGGACAAAGGGCCATTTTTATTATTGTGGATTATCGCAAAAGTAATCATGGAATTTCAATGGTTGTTACTGAATGTCACCTGACATGTATTCCCCTCATTTTTGCGTGGTGGTACATTTTGGGAACGAGTGGCTGCTAATTACAAGAAAGCAGTACCAACGCCGGCTTGACCAGTCAACAGCTTGAAGAAATGGCAAAATCTCCAGCATCTGATCAACAAGTTTGCTGTGCTCATGGCTCAGGTTGAGCAGTTCAACCAGAACGGTGCCTCAGCAGAAGATCAGCTCAACCGCTAGCTTGACCCTAGCTTAACCCAAGCTTAACCCAAGCCCCAACTTTGGGGAAGTAACTTATTTGGCCTGGAAGCCAAAGGCTTTTTTCTAGAATCAGGTTTTTTTGGATTGAATTACATATAACTCAAGAACCGTAAAGAGCTTTGCTCTGGGAGAGTTGGGAATGGAAGATTCAACACCGTAGCTTCAAATCCCTATTGCAAGGGGATAAGACCCAAGACAATATTTATATGTGACAAGTGGAAAGGCCAGATCAAGGCCTATCAAATGGTCTACACAGGTCGTAAGAAAGTGTTGTGCTTGGCCCTCATCTGGTGGATGCAAGTTTTGTTCAGCCAATTTTGATTTGCTTCCACACCAAAAAACAGACATTAGGGCAAACCCTCCTTTGGAGGCTTGCTTTGCATGTCTCAAAGTCAAGGCTTGGGTTAATCTAGAACTTAACCCAAGCCCCTCAAATCTTGGAGGGACTGGGACATAGGCAGGCGCAAGCCCCTCCAAGGGAGCTAGCTTAACCAAGCCCCAACTTTGGAGGCTCAAAGGAGGGACTAATTGCAGGTAAAGTCACTTGTTTGGCATGAGTGGTTCACCATTTTTCATCGTTTTTTATGTTTGTTTTTTTTGAAATTTAATAATTCCCACAGTTGATGTGTCACAAACGTGAATCAAAAGGCCTATGAAGCCTTCATTCTTGCTGGTCTGGTGGATATTTTTTAAATTCTCAAGTCCAGGAATTATGGCCTTGCAGCCTTGCAGTGCATCATTGGGCTGTATGGAGAAGATTGGCAACCAAATATGTGATAAGATTTCAAAGATTTGTGGTACAAGTTATCATGAAATGAAACATTATTAATTTATTGCAAGAAACAAATTCACTAGTTGAACTCCTGATGGCAACCATCAGGAGCGCAAAAAGCAGGCCATTCTGATGGTCTAACTGGCAGCAGACTTTTGTCTTAGGAAGGATGGCCAAAAGAAGGGGGAAATTTTCCCCACCAAAACTTGGAAAATGCTCACACAAAAATTTGAGTTTAGTGGCAAGCCCCTCCTTTGGAGGCTCACTTTGCAAGCCTCCAAAGGCGGGGCTTGGTTAAGCTAGCCAAAGGAGGGGCTTGCAGCTAAAGTCATTTTTTGGTGTGAGCAATTCCTCACTTTTGGTGGTCAGAATTTGCCTTTTGCCTTGTGCCCTCATCTCTCCTCACTATTGCATTGCCTCTTAGAACCTTTAGAAGCCCTTCATCTTGTGCTTCTAATGGGATTCACCAAGATGCTGTACAGGCTATGAGTCTCATGCTATCATAGCTCAAACATGCACTTTTTGGATAGGTTGTCTGCATTCAATGCATATTTCTTACTATGTACAGTTCAGTATTGAGAAAACCGGTTTGGATTTCAAAAGGCCTTCAGAATTTGGAAACTCAAGGAAATTCATTACAATGGAATGCTACTCAGATCAAGAAAAAAAAATGACTGGAAAGAGGAGAATGAGGGCTATCTCAGAGAGTTGCTTTGGTCAAAGGGGAGGTTTGATGGCTGTGCAAAAAATAGCAAAGTAAAAAAATGTGGAATACAGCTTCAAATCTCAAACCCCTCACCCCAAAAACTGGACTTAAGGTGCAAGCCCCTGCTTTGGAGGCTTTCTTTGCGGGTCCTGAAGGCAGGGCTGGGTTAAGCTAGGCTCAACTGTTCCCTCCATCTTTATCTCAAAGACTAGCAATCACACTTCAAACATCTCTGCTGCTATAACATACTCTCAAAATGCCCAAAATAGAATTCCTACTGCAGAAACAACAAAAGAAAATGGAATCAATTAAAAGTATTGGACTTTGCAGCCCTAGTGAAGACACACCTTGACTGCTTGAGCATCAACACCACCCAATACCAATCCAATTAGCCCAGTTCACATAGCTGCTTGTTTGCCGTAAAACCTTTGTGATAAGCAAGCTTTCACCCAAGTCTAAATAAAGTTTTACATTAAAAAATCATGGAAGATTTTAACAAGCAGGCAATATAAGTTTATTCAAGCAAGAAGAGGAATTTTAAAACATGTTCATAAAAATGCCCTATGTGAACTGGGCCAGTGAGGATTTTTAAGGCACAGGTACTGACATCTCAAATCTTGATTGGCCTTGGTTGAAAATAAGTTGAAGCTGCCCTTACAGGCGCTTCCCTGGACAATTCTTGGAAATCAAGTATGGAACTCACACACAAGAGCCTTGAATTGGAATCGAAGCAACAAAACAATATCCTCCAAGACAATTTGCAATCACTGAGGCTACTTGCCAAAAGTGGCTCAATGCCTCAAAACTTGCCATCATGACCCAAAATCTCTTGGGTCTTGATGACAAGAAAAAATATTTTTGAAGTTGAAGCAAGGAGCCATTATCAGCTCTCTCAGATCCCAGGGAAGCTGAAGCTAGAATGTATGTTTCCGTCTTGATCAATCTGCATCATATTCTCAACTGAACAACCCTTATAACTACTTAGATTATTCATTGCACTCTATTAGGGCATCTCCACCGTGGGAGCTAAACCCGGATTTAGCTCCCGCGGCCCCTTTAGCAACGCCACCGCGGTGCTATACCGGAGGTAAAATACCTCCCAGCCTCTGGGGAGCTATAGCGTAGCCAAATGTAGCAACGCTATAGCTCCCAGGTCCTGCCTATCACACACCATTTTGGTGATAGACAGGCACCCTTTCACACAACACCGCCCCCATATCGACTGCACACAGCAGTCAACATTGTCACCCCAACTATCTCCAATCACGGAACGCCAGTCGGGGACACCAGAGGGTGCTAAATATAGCTCCCTGCGGTGGATTTTGACCCGGCCCTGGGGAGCTAAACATGCGGCACAGTTGCCGCACTCGCAAGTTTAGCTCCTGGCCATACCTCCTGCGGTGGAGATGGCCTCAATTCCTTACTCTACCCTTCTATTTTGCTTTTTACTCTCCAATTCCTCTCAATCTCTATGTGTCAAAAAAATTATTTTTATTTAGACATGTGACTCACATGTTGATAAAAGGTTATCAGTACAATAAATATATGAAATTCAAGGAGATTAATTGATAAACAGAAGGGAAAAATATTCTTAAAGTGGAAATGAATCAATAAAGAAAGCAAAAAAAATGAAAATTGGAAATGCAGAAATGCAGAAATGCAGAAAAAGTTGTAAAGTGGAAACTCTTGGATGAGAAGAAATAAATCAATGCTTTCCTCCTTACCCTTGATAAACCATTGATTTTTGATGAGTTTTTTTTTTTGAAGTTGAACATGTTCCTCTTGGTCTTGGTTTGCATGATAAATTTCAATGAACTCAGAAAATGCAATCAACCAAGTTCTTGTAACCTGAACCAGGGTAATCACAGCTGATGGAGCAGTGTTGTAGTTGTAATTCAAGTATGAATTTTGTTCATCCTCCACAATCATGTTGTGAAAGATGATACAGGCCTTCATTTTGCTTGAGAGTGCTTCCATATCTGTGCCAGTTGAATTACTATTGCAAAGTGAGCTTGGAGTACACCAAAATCTTGCTCAGCATCTTTTCTTCTTGTTTCATGAATTTCAAAAAAAAGCCTCTGGTCCAATCCATGAGGCTGTAAGAGATTCTTGACCAGAATAGCCCATTTTGGATAGAGTTCATCTGCAAGGTATCAACCTTGATAGTCTTTATTTTGATTGATGAAATATTCACATTTGGGAGCCTTGCCATTGAGTAGGTTTTTGAAGAGTGGCAAGGCATCCAAGACATTGATATCATTATGAAATCCTGGCATGCTAAAGTATGAATTCCAGATCCACAAGTCTTGCACAGCTACAAACTCTAAGATTATTGCAGGCTTCTAAGAAATTTCAAAAATTTAATATTAAAGAAAATGAAAAATATGTACAAAATCAGAAAATCTACTTATGTTCCCTTTGCCCTGGAATTGCCCTTCCCAACCAGAAGCGCAGTTTTTCCATTTCCAGTTCATACAATCTAGTGATCCCAGGATACCTGGGAATCCTTCTTTTGTGCCAATTGTGATCAATCTGTGAAAATCTTCTACAGTCAGGTGCCTGAGATATGTGGTTCAGAATATTTGGACAACTGTGTTACAAAATCAATCCATACAATCCAAAAAAGTGCTTTTGGATATCTGTGAGCATTTGTTGTTGCAATCAGCTTTACCTCCATATGCAAGCATCTGTAATGCAGCAGTGATCTTGATTAGTGGTTTGAGTGAGTCCCCGCCTCCATAAAGCCCCTGGCCTATGTGTAAAGTATGTTTTGTAACTCTTGACAGCCTCTGCTATAATCAAGAAAAGTCTCCGCGGAATTTGGAACCAGCAACTGCAAATAGATTCATTGTATAATGGACTTGGAAAAAAAATTATGTTGGGAGTGATTCTGATAGATTCCTTCAAAATCACAAGGTTAATTTGGCTTCTTGCCTTGTTTGGATTGGCCTTGTGAGACTTCATTTTTTTTGTTGTCATTGTTAGCAAGTTGTAAAGCCCCTTAGATAAGAAGATTTCTTTGCATGTTCTACCTGCAAGCTATCTGTTTCCTTCTGAACAAGAGCTGGACTAGCGTGGGATCAAGTGGCATGTTGATCTATGGTTCGAAAAAAAAAATGACAACCTTCAAAAAAAATAGTATTTGGTGAATTTGGGGACACCTTTTCACACAATCAAGTGACTTGAATGATGCCTTGAAATGCAAAAGAGCCCCATGGTGAGGGACTAAAAATGAACCACAGTCATGCAAGTTTGTATTTTTTGGATTTTATTCCCTGGTGTAGACATGTGTGGTGGAGATGGTCCTAGCCCCAATGGTGGAGATGCTCTTGGGTGGCTCAACGGGTGCCCCCCTGGGCTTCTGTACCCTGGCTATAGGATAAATTAACGCAAGATTCACCCTGGTGGGAGCTTGCAGCACTGTGTGACACTGTGCAGCGGCAAAGCTTCCCTAGCTTAACACAATCCCCTCCAATTCGGAAGGGATGGCCACTGCAGCCCTGCACAGCGGCCTCCGAAGGAAGGGCTTGCAGCTAAAGTCAGATTTTCTGCCTGGAAGCAAATGGCATTTTGGTGGAGCAAAAATGCCTTGACCCGGCAGAGTTCATCTTTCAATATTTCTCACTGACGGATTACACCATTGGATCCACCTGATTTGTGCCTTGCAGTGGGTGCAACACTCATCATCCCCTCAAATTTATTACACATGCTACAAAAGTTTGAAATTTGGAGTTTGTGTTTTTCTTGTGCCGTGTCAACCTTGTATTTTTCCTTCTTAGTTAAAATCTCATATCAGATGGGGAGAAATACAGTGCAATATGGTAATAGCACTTAAGTATAACAAATCAGCTACCTCCACTTTGATCATCAGGATGGTAGGCCGTTTGCGGCCTCCTAGGGAAAATAATAGGCTCATTTGAAAGCCAAGATGGATGCCTACTGGGCGCTTTCACAGCATCTCTTTACCCCCTATGCTTCTCACGCAATCAATCATTTTGTTGAAAAATCCATTAAGTTGATGCTATAGGAGCCGCTTCCAGGCCAAATATTGGACTTAAGTGGCAAGCCCCTCCTTCAGAGGCCGCTGCGCGGGCCTCGAATGGTGCGGCTTGTGTTCAGCTAGAAAGCTTCCTCCTTCAGCAAGTGACTTGTGTGAAATAAATGCCACGTTTGGGTGTATTGATTAGAGTTTTGTGGCTGGTGGGTTTTTTAATAAAAGAAATGAACCCCTCCCCTCACACCACAAATCTGTTCCATGAGAGGAATATCATTCTAATTATGTTTCCCTTGAAAATGGTGTGCATCACATCTCATAGGTCACATGAGTTTAATGAAAAATAATCAAAAATCACAAACAATGTCTTTGTATTTTTTTTCAAGTAAAAAGATACAACCATTCATGCCATTCATATCCTTAGTTGAGTTTCTCCCTTTACTCCTGCCTTGCCCTGCCAATCCAATTACTCATTCTAGCTCACTTCAGGTCTGCAATACTTTAAGCTCATCACCTCCCTACCCATCCGATGACCTAATTTATCTTGTTAAACTACACCAACTACTTGATGTTCATCAATTGGTATGTTTCTGGGAACAAATGGCTGATCACACTGTCAGTAGTCCCTCCACTTCTTGTGTTGCACCATTATAGCTGGTGAAGTTGCCAAGGAAGCTGGCTGGCTACCTATGGCACTGCTTCTCTTCAACTGACCTGAAACCAACTTTGTGAAGCATCCACAAAGCGTGCATGATGACAAACTCATGTTTGGTGGATCCTCTGAAGTTTTTAATCCATGGAAGATGTATTTTCATCATCCAAACCCATTGTTTACTTTTCCCTCCATCAATGTTTCTCTTTTTTTTTCAAAAAAAAAAAAAAAAAATTGATAGTCTACTACTTGTAAATGGGTTCTAAAAATGCGCAAGAAATGTTGGCTACCATTCGGTTGAAGCAGAATATTTCTAGGGGCTGTGTTTTTTTTAAAAAATTCTTTTTATAGAAGCACGTCTTTGAAACTCCAAGTGATACCGCAACGGATGCGACATAAGTCATAAGGTTTTCTATACGGAAGCGTCCCGCAGGCGCCCGGGGCCCTTCGGGCGGCCCCTCCGTTCGAGAGGCTTTAAGCGGGCTAGAGGCGGGTTGCGGGTACACCACGGGCCGCCCGGCCCAACTTGCATGCTTCGCCAAGCAGATGGATGCACTTGATCTGTGGTTGTGACAGATGGACTGTATAAATTTGGCATCTTGTCTTGTTTGATGCGAGCAGTCGAATTGGATCTGGTTGCATTCCAGATTACAGTTTGAGCTCATCTCACTTCAGAAAATACTAACACAAAATTCGAACAAGACAGGATGATGATGGCCAACAAGCAGGGCGGGGTCAAGTTGATCACTGGTGAGCAAGAACTCTTTCCTGCCTGTTGACCGAGACATGGATCTTGATTTTACGTGCTCACCCGTTCTTCTCGCCAACATGCATGAGCAGGTAACAGCCATCCTCAACTCGCACAGGCCGTTGCCAAAGGTACACCGTCCAACTTGTTTACATGCTCTTAGAAACACACCCTCAAAAACGGGGATTTGTCGTCGATGACCATAACCATCCCTCCCTCCTGCTCCTCCCCGTATATCCATCCATCGTCTCCAACCCTCCCCCTCCCTGCATACCCATACGTTTGACGCTCATAAACTTGCGTTCGTCGTTGCGCTATTCCTGTCCATAAGATTGGGCATCTCCCTCTGCGGCTGTAACGTTAAAAAATTCTCCGACGGCGAAACTTCGGTCGCGATCGATGAATCCGTCAGGGAAGAAGGTCCGTCTCTCTCTTAAGTATCAAAAAAAAAAAAAAAAAAACCCTCTTGCTAAGTTGTGTGCTTTTTTCCCTTACTCATTATACTGTAGACGTTTACATCATTCAAACTGGCTTCAATCCTGGAGGTGGACCCGGAAGTCCATCGGATCCGAACGATCTACTGATGGTAAGTTAGATTTTTCTTCTTCTTGAGGGTTTCCAATTTCTCACCAGTATTGTACCGGCTCGGGTGATCTAGGAACTCTTAATTCTGATCTCAGCATGCAAGACGGCCTCAGCGAAGCGGATCACGGCGCGTGATACCGTGTTTCCCGTACTCACGGATGGACCGGAAGGACCGATCACGAGCCCCAATTACAGCCAAGCTGGTGGCCAACATGCTGCAGACCGCGGGCTGCGACCACGTTATTACCATCGACCTACATGCATCACAGATCCAGGGCTTCTTTGACATCCCCGTCGACAACCTCTGGATGAACCCATCATGGCCAAGTGGATCCAGCCAACGTGGAGGATTGGAAGAATAGCATCATCGTCTCACCCGATGCTGGTGGTGCGAAGCGGTCAGAACCATTTTTTTTCTCAGCC
>SMGU01001851.1:0-22280 GCA_004348175.1 Puccinia novopanici | reverse complement strand
CAACAGTCAACCAGTCACCCAGAAATTAGCCTACAATAGTTATATCAGCTTCACCCAGCCTATAATATTGAACCAGTAGCCCTGCTCAGTGTTTTTGCCCTTGGACACGAATTGTCCATCCTCATCAACCCTGTCATTGTCTACTTTGGCCACCTGTAGTGACTTACCCAAGTCCTGACTGATCCTGCAATACTGCCCCAATTTGTTATTGGTCCAGTATCTTTGCACAAAGGCCCAAACCTGTAAGTGTAATCACTTACATCCTCATCCCCTTTCCCTGACTGTAATCAGCAGGAAGAATCCTTTGGATTTACCTCCCTTGATTAAGGTTGAGAAGAGCCCTTCAGTATTTACTGAAGCTTTTACCTTTTTTTCCTTGAATTATAACCCTCACAGATATAACCCAAAACCCAAACCAATACCTTATCATCACTCAGAGCACGACCAAGTGCCTGCTAGCCACCTGGTCAGTAGCATAGAGCCTGACAATCAGTTGATCGAGCCCTTGCGAGGACGCGGAATGTTCGGCGTGTTTGAGAGACTGAGGTGGAAACACGAGCCCTTGCAAGTCCTCGGTGATTTTGGCGCGTTTGGGGGGCTGAGGTGGAAACAAAGTCCTTTGTAAGGATGCATTCATTTCGGCGTATTTGCGAGCAAGTCCGTGTGAGTGAGGCGGCGTGGAGCTTGGTTGACTGGGCTCATCCTGGGCCTGGAGAGTGTCCTCTTTCGCCGCTGGCTCTGCGAACTGAACTGATCTTGATTTGGGTTTTACCACCTCGCGTTTGGGAGGTTCAGGGACGGGAGATGGCGGTTTCTGGAAAAATTATTGGTGAATCAGCCTCAGCTGGTGCAGCAGGTGGGCCCTGATCATGTGTACTACTGACCTGTACTGGGGGTACGACCTTGGTGGGCCGCACCGACACAGGCTTTGCTTTCGCGGGTGTTGGCTTCGTAGGCGTTGGCTTCGTGGGCGTTGGCTTCGAGGGTGTTGGCTTCGAAGCCATTGGCAGAGATTGACGGCCAGTTTTGGGTTTCTTTTGGGGTTCGCTCTCTGATTGAGTTGATTCTGGTATGATTTCTGCAAAAGATTCACGAGACGTCAGCAAAGGAGGCAACTGACCAAGGATGAAACGAGGCTTGCAAGAGCTACTAACGTTGTAAGGCGGCAGCAGAATGCCGACGAGTTCGACGAGGTCTGTCAATAGCGTCATACGTTGGTTCTATTGGCACTGGAGATTGATTGCATGTGAATATATATCTAAGAGCACGCGCCGGCAGAGAAGAAACGTACCTGTCGCCAACATTCTGGTCGCTAAATCGCGCAGCTCTGGCA
Source organism: Puccinia novopanici (assembly GCA_004348175.1). Lineage (NCBI taxonomy): Eukaryota > Fungi > Basidiomycota > Pucciniomycetes > Pucciniales > Pucciniaceae > Puccinia > Puccinia novopanici. Next base: position 20,947 of record SMGU01001851.1, on the reverse strand, counting down.
GCTTGATTCTGTTGGGGATCACGATGGAACAATCCGTCATATACAGCAAGTCTTTGATTTGCGATATATTCAATCCTACAATTCGCGGATCCATTGGAGGATTGGAGTCCGACCGGCCCGACTCCGACATATCGCTATCTGTAGACTCCATTGGCACTGTAGAGCGATCATGTGAGTATACATCTAAGGGCACGCGCTGGAAGAGAAGAAACGCACCTGTCGCCAACTTCTGGGTTGCTAAATCCTGCAACTCTGGGAGCTTGATTTTGTTGGGGATCACGATGGAACGATCTGTCATATACAACAAGTCCTTAATTTCCGATATCATAAGTCCTACAATCCTCGGGTCCATTGGAGGATTAGAGTCCGACATAGTGGGTTTCCTGGATGAATCTGCACTGCCGATTAGCATGCTAATTCGGATACTGGAATAGTTGAATTTAAGTACGAAACCTGGGCGCTTACCGCTGGGCTTCCAGTTGTGGTGTTTTTTCTGTCGCCGTCGGTAGTTGTAGGTTTTTTCTTCCGTCGCCGTCGCTTCGTGAATGAGGGTTGGAAAAGAAATGGGGGTACAGGAGTGAGAACATTGAGGCCATACGGTGGACAATTATATCCTCCAACCTTACGTATATGAGTGACTACCTGGGACAGGCCGGCGGCGGTACTTGAAGCTCAGCTTAACTGATCAACTGTGATTATTTGAATAGATATTACAAATATTATAGAGGTACCTGCAAGGTTGACGCGGCTGATACCCACGCGACACAGGATATACAACAGCCGAGGAGGAGCAAGAAACCGGAGCAAGAGCTTAAGTGCGCCCGTTTACCTCATGATCCACCAGTTGGCGTCGATTTTCAAGTGAAGGAAGGCCACCGGCGACCACCCAAGTCATGACGTGGGGACATATACGTGCACCGCCCACCCACTGTATTGTGGTACCATGAGCACGGAGAGATATATAAATGAAGGCCTCTCCGGAGCTCTCCAGGTGGAATAACCAGCTAGTGGAAATTCTTGCAACCAGGCCGAACCAAGCCTAGATAGATACTCGATCAACAATAGGCAACCCTGCCGATTGTTTGGGCATGCCAGGTGAGCTAAATGGTCTGGCTCTTGCGGATGCTTGTCATGCAAACATCAAATCCGCGTCTCTAATAATTGGTATATTCCTTCTCTCATGATGCTACTCCTATACCGTGGTGAAACGTAGGAAAGGGAGATTGGCCAGGTGAGTCACAAACATGTCTCTTTATCTTTGAGCTATGATTGCAGAGCTATACTAATGGAAATGTTATCATACCTTGCAGCGGCCAGGTATTTAGTACTTTCCGAATTAAGATCACGACTTACCCAGCTGGGTATAACCTATGATAAAAGAACTCGCCGCCCCAAACTGGTCAAACTCTACAAGGCGAACAAGCCATCTGCGGACGTCAACCCCAAGGGTGACCTCAAGAGCGCACCAGGTCCATCTGTCGAACCAGCAGCACCCGCCGAGCCGCCGGCAGCACCCGCCAAGTCGCCGGCAGCACCCGCCAAGCCGCCGGCAGCACCTGCCAAGGCGCCGGCAGCACCCGTTCAGCAGCCAGCACCCGTCAAGCCGGCAGGACCAGTCGAGCCGGCAGGACAAGTCGAGCCGGCAGGACAAGTCGAGCTGGCAGCACCTGTGAAGTCAGTAAGACCTGCCCAACCCGCAAGATCTGCCGAGCCGGCAAGACCAGCTCACGCGGAAGAAACAGTCGAGGCGGAAAGACCTGCGCGATCGGAAAGATGCAATGAGGTGGAAAATAATCTCGAACCAACAAAATCAACCGAACCAGTGAGCCGTGGGAAAGATACGAGTACCTCCGGCAAAAAACCATCGAAACTACACCGCAAGCCACCTCAACGCAAGCGCACGAAGAAACCGGCCAGTAAACTTACCGGCTCCGCGAAGACGTCAAAAGATCCGGATGCCGCGGCAAGCGTCGCAGATGAGAAATGGGAACGTAGGTTAAAATATTTGATTCCCAATTCCTCATAATACAGTTACTGACAATTGCATTGCACGGACAGCTTCCGCAAAGCTCAACATTGAAAAACTCAAGGCGATCCTTACTCGCCACAACGTACCTTTCGAGCATTCGAAGGACAAGAAGGGGAAGATTGGCAGAAAGGTGCTCGTCCCGCTGTAAAATGAGCTGAAGGAGCGCCAACGATCGACGGGAGGTCCTGCCACAAATTCAGAAGGCCTTGGTGATAGCCAAGCTGCCAGCGTCACGAACCAAGTTTCCGATCCTGTCAATGGTAGTTCAGGCCAAGGTTGGCAAGATGAGCTCGAGCAGATTCAACAACCTGACACAATAGAGCCTCACTCCGAGCGCAAGGATGAAGCTGAACACCCAGCCGTTGATGCCGAAAAAAATTCACTGGGCGACACCACAGCCACCACGGCCCCAGTTCTTGAGACTTCTGAGAAAGACCGGCAATCCGGTAACATCGAGCCTCCCTCTTTGCGCGACAATGAAGCCCGCCCTACGATGATTGATGAAGAAAGAAATACACCTGGTGAAAGCACAGCCCCCACTACCCTTCCATCATCTATCCCAGCCGAAGCTTCTGAGCCTCCGCAAGGCGAGTCGAGTGGCAAAGGACACGCTTCAGTGCATCACAAAAAGCAAGGTCTGTCTAAACCAAGCCCAACACCCGACGAAGATTTAGCGGACTCTCATTCTCAGAATGAGGGCAATATCCTCACTGGTGGCCAAGAAATTCTCCCAGGAGTATTACCGAGAGGGTCCGGCACAAAAGACCAATCCGGCACAGCAGACCAACTTTTGATCGATTTGAATGACAATTACAACCCTAGCATGCGCATTGAAACATCTTGTAGCGTTGATTTGTCAATGGCCACTTCCCTGGGTAATACAAGCCTCCCTCCCATTTCTACTGAAACTCCATCAGCTCCTTCTTTACCAGCCAAAGTCTCCGAACACGTAGATACCGAAACAAATTCGGGCAACGTGGAGAGTGGTGTACCCGGAGGTGATGATCATGGGCAAGCAATTGAAATCGCTATACCACTGGGCGGTACGAACAGGCAAAGGCAGACAATTTGATTGATCTGGATGAATCTGGTTTGGAATATGTGCGTAGACTTCTGAGAGCTTCATCGTCACGGCCAATCTACATTATTGACCATTAACATGTGGGTCTGCAGGACGAGCTTTTGGCCAAGCGACTGCGGTTACTTCCCGTCAGGCTGCCACCGGTGTGTGCCCGACCGCCATGGGTAGTGCGGAGGCAAACGGAGAGGGAAAAGGCACGCCAAGAGATGATCCAGAAGGATCAACAACTGCGTCATCCGAATGCTTCAGCTCAGTCGAACGAGCCACCTTCAGTCCCCACTACCCTGTTAACGCAAGGCTTGCCTCACAGCAATGTACAACTAGCAGGCAACAATCTCATCGACATGTCTGAACCTGACCCCGTAGCGTTCACGGGCAACAGACGAAAGGCCGGCAACTTGATTGATTTGGATGAACCCAGCTTGGATTCCGTGCGTGAACCTCTGAGCTCCCCCGTAATGGTAAAATACATCACTGACCATTTTGTTGGACTGCAGGGTGAGCCAGAGCTTACTACCAAGCGACCGAAGATTATTCCGTTGAAGCTGCCACCGGTGGGCGCCCGACCTGCCTGGATAGTGCGGAGACACACGGCAAGGAACAGGCACGCCAAGAGATGATCCAGAAGGATCAACAACTGCGTCTCCTCGCGGAGCCGTCCCAATGACCGGCATCAACTCACAACCGGCCGAGGGACTCCAGCAGCTGGCCGGGAGCGACCAACAAATGCAGCTTCCGGGGCGTCTCAGCTGGCAGGCCCCTCCGCAATGGTCGGCATTGAATCACAACCGGTCGAGCGGCTGCAGCAGCCCGGGAAGGATCAGATTTCGGAGGCGCCAACTTGGCTCGCGGAGCCACCTCCAATGAGCCCCATCAGCTCACAACCGGCCAAGGGACTCCAGCAGCTGGCCGGGAGCGACCAACGGATGCAGCTTCCGGGGCATCTCAGCTGGCAGGGCCCTCCGCAATGGTCGGCATTGATTCACAACCGGTCGAGCGACTGCAGCAGCCCGGGAAGGATCAAATTTCGGAGGCGCCAACTCGGCTCGCGGAGCCACCTCCAATGAGCCCCATCAGCTCACAACCGGCCGAGGACTCCAGCAGCTGGCCGGGAGCGACCAACAAATGCAGCTTCCGGGGCGTCTCAGCTGGCAGGGCCCTCCGCAATGGTCGGCATTGATTCACAACCGGTCAAGCGACTGCAGCAGCCCGGGAAGGATCAAGTTTCGGAGGCGCCAACTCGGCTCGCGGAGCCACCTCCAATGAGCCCATCAGCTCACAACCGGCCAAGGGACTCCAACTGCATGTCGGGATGGACAAACAATTTCAGCTTCCGGAGACGTCAAATCATCTCGCGGAGCCGTCCTCAATCATTGGCATCAACTCACAGTCGAACAACAATGGAGGTCCTTTAAGTTGTTTGAGGTCTGATGAACCAGACCCTAGCCCTTCTCAAAAGATCGCCGCTTCAGAAGATCTGTCAAACAAAGGGCGGCCCCTTACCACACCAACAATCAATGTTCCTGCTCTGCAAGGAAACATTGAAGGACCCCATTGTCGGACGATCCGCCTTCCAACAGCCTTTCAACTCACGAGCACAATTCAGACTCAGTCGAGTCACTTGGCTTTTATTCGTTTCCCCCACATCCAAGTGCTTCGATCTCGGCAGCTTTGCCTCAGCTGGCCGAGGATCCACCGGCTACCGCGGCACAATTCCAGGCGAATCAAAGCCACTCCCCTCATCCCTTTTGTTCACCGGCTCATGAAGAGCAACCTTTGAGCACAGATCCAGCGAGTACCCAGCGCACTCAAGAACCTGCTCAGCGACACCTTTGTCCAGATCAAGATCGACAGAGTCAGCCCTCTGGGGCCCTTCAACTAGCTCAGGACCACTCGGGTCAACTTGGAAGCCTCTCCCTGAAATACAAATACCGGAAATTTGGCCCTTTCCAGCCCATGACGAGCGAGCTATATCCCCAGACATAGAGCCATCGTTGTTACCTAAACCCACCTCATTACCAGCGGCCGACGCAAAGCAAAATTTGGTTTCCGATAGTGAGGTCGTAAGTTATTCTTTACCAGCCCCTACATACTTCACTTGTGCTGAACCGTTGGGCAGTCAGTTCCCCAGTATTATACAACACCTATTCGACACTCGGAGAATACCATGTTGTCTATCAACATAGAAGAGACCGCCCGGCGCCGCCGCTGTCTATTAACATAGACGAGTCTGTCCCGGCGCCATCGGTGGATCGCAGTGATGGACGTCCCGCGGGTGATGGGATTGCACCAATTCTGGGCGAACGGATACATGAAGGTGGGTTTACATTCTCTACGTCTTGCTCATACCTTATAAAAAGAAAAGTCTGACTCATCCATTTGTAGACGAAGACCTTTTGCCGTCGACTGGTCGCGCAAGAGCTAGGAGACAGATTGTAATAACCGCGTCAGACGAAGAAGATGAGCCTAACCTGCGCCCTTCAATTCGGAACCCTCGAGTCACTCCAGGAGATCAGTCTGGCAATCATTCCCCACAAATCCCCGCACCCCCAGCCCCCGACACCGCCGCGCCTGTGCCCGATACTGCCAGACCGCCGGCTCGTCCCAACAGACCCCAGCCTCCTGCATTGACCATACAGACTCCTACAGGTGAATGGGCAAAAGACCCGGAGAAAATGACGATGGATCAGATCCGGGCAACCCTTACCAAATATCAAGTTAAATGGGTCAGACGTGACCGCAAAGCTGTTCTGGTGAAGCTTTGGCGAGACTTGGCTTTTGTGCAATCCCAGCTCGAGCGCTGGCGTCAAGCGGACCCTCCAGTACACAATCAGGCAAACAATACAGTGGTTCCCACCAGTGGAATACCCCAAGCTGAGACTGCGGAAAATCGAAACGTACCGGAGGACGGAGATTCATCAACAGCAGACGATAGGGTAGAGCATGACCAGGTAGATGACCTGATACCCCTGTCTCCCGAAGCACAACCGCCGAGTATCGATGCGAGACCAGCCTCTACTGATATCGACATGGACTTGTTCAGAACACCAGTGGCTCAACCCACAACCGGAACTTCGCGTCGTCCGGGTCAGGTCGGTGCATGGAATTCAGATGTTTTTGAGGCCATGCACAGCATGGACGTGGATACACCGGCTCCTCCTGATAACTCCATTATTACCCTAGAACTCATCAATGCCCTCAGATCCTTCACCCAGTCCTCGAAAGATTGGGCAGATTCTATGCTTCGGAGCATGGACAACATTTCCGTTGGCGTTTCTGCAATTAAGTCAGCTGTAGAAACAGCGCCCTTCTCAAGTAAATCTATGCACCCTTCCACTTCCCGAAGACGACTCCGTTCTCGTCAAGACCAATTTTCAGACGATGAGCCCAATACTGCCATGCGGTCTCAGCCATTCCAACCCACGAGGGCCATGATGGTGAGTTTCTAGATACAGCTACCACTGTCGTGATTAACCTGACCGTCATTTCGTCGTAGACACTCATTAGACAACACTGCGCCACTTTGTTTGGCCGATCTGCCCAAGAAGGACGTTTCCCGCCGCCCGCCAGTGAGGAGGATTGTCGGAGATGGATTGTCACGCCTGTTGACAACTCCGAATCAGATGGCGAAGGCAGCCAGGACTCCGCGAGTGCAATGGAGGTGGATGATCAACCGGACTCCCGCGATGATAGGATGGACTTGGATGAGGATACAGTGGAGAACTCGGGTCCAAGCTTTCTGTATCCCAATGGACCTGGGCACCCAGATGCCACTCCTCAAACTCTTCGGATCATGTGGCGCATGATGCGCCGTGCCGGAGTCAAGTCCTTCAGACCCGACCTCAGTGAAGCTTTCAATTCACCCTCAAACAGCTTTCTGTGGGACTTGGCCGTTAAGATTTTTCTCAAATTAGTCGAGTGTGGCGAATACGATTTTCCTGAAGAAGCGTGCAATGCACAACTTGTCAAGGAAATGATTAGCAATCATGTCAATGGTCACATTATGAAAGTGTAAGCCCTCTTCTCCTTATGAATCTCAATGATTATCGTCAATAACACATCAAATGACTACTACATCCAGGTATTGCGAGTCGCGTCTTGCGGCCACAGACCGAGAAGATCGGAAAGACGCCGCCGAAGTACTACTCGTCGCCATACCATAAGGATTGCTCTCTGCTCCCACTACTGTGAACGGTGGAGTTGTGAAAGGTTGATCACACATTCATGTTGATGTAATTGCCTTGAATGAGATGCTTCTTGAACTTTTTGAGATGGAGGTCCTTTCCATGGATCATATTTCTTAATTTTTTAAATCCTGATAAATAAATGTTATCCAGCCACACAATCTTGACCTTTGAAATCTCGGGGGTTTCTCCTAAGATGTCCCTATTGATAGTGTCAGCCTCTATGCTACTAACCAGGTGTTAAAGAGCACTGGTTGTGCTATGAGTGATTGATGGAGTGGTGATTTGGTACGTGTAAGGGTTATTTCCTATAAATAATAATTATAAAAGATAATTAGCTTCAAGTATTTAAATCTTGCAAAGCTTTCTTCTCAACCTTTTCAGGGAGGGAAATCCCGTAAGTATACGTGGATTCTTCCTGCTGAGACAGTCAGGGAATATTCTTGAGCTTGTAAGTGGCTGGCACTTACGTGGTTGGGCCTTAATAAGTGTTGGAGGGCAACTAAAACTGGTGGTAGTAGATCAGATGCGCTTCAAGACTTATATAAGTCACTACAGGTTGATTCAGGCAGACAGTAATTGGTGATGTTGGTAGTGGAGGGTTGATCCAGTAGCAAGAACACTAATTAAGTCTGTAGGGATAATTTATGAACTGTCTTGTTGGAGAGTTATAATAATATCTAATGGCTGAATGCGCTTTCTGGGTGACTGGTGGCTTGGGGAGATTACTAGAGGAAGCTGGTGCTTAAATATTCTAACAAGACACTCAGAAGCGCCCAATAACTTCATTAAAGGACCTTTGAGGCGCACTGGAATCAAGATCAGCAAATGTTAATCCCTTGGATTATTCTAAGGTTAATATTAACAGATCAATGATGTTAATTTACTTTAAATTAAAGTACACATCATTGATGCTGTTAAAGTTAACAAATTAATTGTTATCTCCTTCCAGGAAGCGCTCAAAATTAATGATAGTAATTAACTTTTAATTAATACACATCTTTTGATGTGAATAAAGTTGATAACAACTTATTATCTCTTTCCTGTTGGCGCTCAAATTAATGATGTTAATTAACTTCCAATTAATGCACATCATTTGATGGGAATAAGATTGATAATAAATTATTAACTCCTTCCTGATGATGCCTCATTATTGAATACAGATCAAATGATGGGCTTAAGATTTAAATAAATAATTATTATTAATTATAATAATTATAAACATATTTGAGGCACATATTTTGTAAGTTAAGTTATTTTTATGTTATATTTTACGGCTGGAATAATAAATAAGATAATGTAAAATAAAATATAAAATAATATGATAAAATGTGCGTAGACAGAACAAAACCTGGCAAAACTAAACAGAACCTTTTGGGTCAGACAAAACTAGGCAAAACCTATTATAATAATTTATAATTAAGGTGTTAAAGTTATTAAGTTCTAGTACTGTCTTAGTCATGTAATTTACTTATTGAGTTACGTGTATTATATTAATTGTTTAACAACTTATTGCATAATTTAACAACATTAGTTATGTAATATTATCTTGTAATTACTTGGGAAATATCAGGTATGTTGATATGGTATGTCAGGTATGCTAATATTACCTCTGTAGTTGACAAACAGGAACTTGGACGGCGGTGAGGATAGGACGAACAGGAACTTGGACGGTGACGATAGGACAAACAGGAACCTGGACGGCGAAGATAGGACGAACAGGAACTTGGACGGCGACGATAGGACAAACAGGAACCTGGACGGCGAGGATAGGATGAATAGGACGTGGACCAGCAAGGATTTGAACGAGTGGGAAAGGGACTTTGTCAGTGAGCATTGTGACCTGGTTTCGTGGAAGAAGTCCTTGGATCTAGAGAAGGAGCTTTCAGGATACAAAAGGTTGCCCATCATGGATTCAAGTTGTCAGCTGTCTACTTGTCAGAGACCATCTGACTTAAAGTAACCAGTTGGAATTTGTGGAAAAAATTATAAATAACCAAGGTATAAGAATTCATCCAATATTATTAATCATTCATCAAATATTATTAATCCAATGAATTCTATGACCAAAATAACCTAGGGTCACCCTCTGACCATGATAGCTAAAATCAACTCCTTCTACTACTTTATCATAACAGTAGTAGTAACTTAGCCTAAATTATTTAGAAGTAAACCTAGGGCTATCACATTTCATGTTACGAAACTGTCACAGACCATTCTAGACGAAATCTGCAAGGTTAAAGTATGCAGATAACTTGTAAACTAACATCTTATACATATGGGTATTAAAATCATAATTAGAGTAGATTAATTGAACCCATGAGAATATAAATAGAATTTTATAAAAAATGACATCAGTGTGAATGATCAGTAGAAGATCTACTAGCCCAGGAGGATTCACAGGTTAGCCTGGGAAGAGCTACAATATAAATATTGACAGATCCTCTAAAATGAACAACAGCTGTTCTAAGGATCTTCTACAGATCCCACAGCTCCCAGAGGTTCACACAGCATCCTCAGGCTATTCCCTAGACCTCTGATTTCGTCTCAGAAGGCCCAGAATAGGCCTTAAAAAGAGTCCTCTTGCCCCTCTGGAAAAGATTCCCCAGACTTATCCACCAGAACCAACATTCAGCCAAATACCAGTGATCAGATCCTGTGAGTATTTCTCTGAGTCATTCCCAGTGCATTTAGTCCTCTCCCATTTCGTCTCAACCCCTCAGTAACTCCCTGAAATTACCCCTTGAGACTGTCCTGAAGGAATACCTTCCCCAAGAGGAGTATCAGACTTACAACTCCTCTTGACTTCCTTCCATATTATCCCTGGGCACCTTAAATACCCCTGATTTATCAGGCCCCAGAAGATCAGCATACTACTAGGCCCACCCCTGGTACTGATAAATTAGAGGCACCATAAAAACCCCTGTCAGCAGGCCCCTCTGGAATTTATTCCCTCCACTTATATTTTTTGTGGCCCTTTTTCATGGCCATTTTCTTTTATTTATTAAACCTCCAAAACTCTTCCAAACCAAACCAAAAACAACCTCAAAATTCGTCCTGAACCTTAAAAATATTATCTACATAACTTTGTTCATCTTTTGCAGCGCGTGTAGCTAGAAGGAACTAGTCCTTGGCATCACGGCAGCTGACACAAGTCAACAGGATCAGTCAGCAATCATTCAGAAGCAGCAAGAGGAGATGTCAGAAATGAAGCAATCTATGCAGGAGATGAAGGAGATGATGGCTATGTTTCTACAACAGACACAATCACCAAGGAACATACCATTACCAGAAACTCCACCACCACAACAGGGGCCCTCTCTTCGATTTGCGACATCAACACCACAAACCGTAAGGACCGTTGGCCTGGACACTACCATTCGGGGAGTAGCGGATAGTCTTCTGGATACACCTGTACCAACACCAGAATCCTGTCAGTTCAGGCAGAAGGAAGAAATTAAGTTACCAGATGAGAAGAAGGGTATTATGTTGGACACGAGAAAGTTCAATCTTCACTTTGATGGATCCGAGGTTGAGATATTCATCAAGCGTGTGGAGAAGGTAGCGTCGATGCATGGTGCCGGAGGTCAGGACGTAGCTCTTCAACTACCCTTCATGATCAGGGACAAGAAGATCAGTGAGGCCATTGAGAATATGGAGGGTCACAAAAGCCAAGACTGGGAACTGTTGAAGAAGGAGTTGATTCGTAAATGGGGCCGTGCTACTCCACTCAGAAGATATGATGAGAGCTCAATCTCTAATTTGGTCTCAAAATATACGGCAAAGGGAGGAATCCAGACTAAGGAGGACTATCGAACCTTTATTAGTGACCTGGAGGAGATACTGGCGTACTTGAAGAAAATGGGATACGAGAATGTGAATGCGGATAGCGGGAACCCACTGTGGAATGCGATTTCGGCGGAGATGCGACGGGATGTGGCGAAGGAACTGGCGCACACCAAGAAGTTACGACAGATGAAGGACGGGAAGGGCTTAATACCCAAGCTGGACGATCTGAAGGATTATGTGGAAGCGTCATTATCTATCTTAGCGCTGGGAGTTAGCACTATTGGAGTGGCAACAAAGGGAGAAACTAAGTCAGCAGAAGCAAAGAAGGAAGTCAGACCAAAGGGAGTGGAAAGTGAAAGTACTGGGAAACTCACCCAATTACAAGAAGAGATCAACAAGTTGCGTACTGAGTTGAATACAAGTCAGAATGCCAGAGCTCTTCCGCCACACTTATCATTACCTAGACAACCTGCTGCAGGATTTCGACCCATGGGAACAGGACCTTACCAAAGACCACCAATGCAGTGTTTCTACTGTAAGGAGACGGCACATACGGTTATGTTTTGTCCACACTTGACAGCTGATCTCGACAAGAAGTTGTTATTCAAGCAGGGACCTAACTATTACTATCCTAATCGAGAACCCATACCTGCGGACTCCGGCGAATCAATTCGAGACTTGGTAAGGAAGTATTTGGAGAAGACAAGAGTTCCAGAAGAGTAGAAGAAGGCCAATACAATGGAATGGCAACCTGTGGAAGCTCCACCGCTGCAGATGCCCACAACTTCCATGATTTCAACCAACAGATGGGAGATGTGGAGTCCACCAGAAATGCACTATGGAGAGGATGACAAGGACAACCACGTAGGATTCGGATTACGATGGTCACAGCGGCTGGGCAATAAGGGCAAGGAAAAGGAGAAGGCAGATCAGTCAGTACCAGAGAACACAGGGAAGTCAACAGGGAACTCACCTACGGCAACACCTCCCAATCAGGAAGCTAACAAGCAACCAGTGGTGACGAAGAAGAGAAGACCTAGTTATCATGGCGCCTGGGTTGAAGGAGATTCGGACAATGGGAGTAGTGAAGCAAGCGTAGCTCAAGAACCAGCAAAAATTACGGAAAAGGTACCTGAAAAGGAAGTCAAGGATAAATCAGCCAAGGATTCTGTAGGCCAGGTGGTGGACAAAGTCAAAGTTGGGGGGGATTGAGAAAGAAGATTCTTAAGCAAAGTTTCACACTTACTTTGGAAGAACTCCTACTCATTGCACCTAAGTTTATCCAGGAACTGCAGAATTTTTCTACAGAGGAGGCCAAGCCGGTTGAACGCAGCCAGAACTCGGGAAGATGTAATTGAGCGGATTTCGACAAGGACAACTTTATCGAAAAGGAGTGTCGACCATCAATGGGAAAATCTCTAACGTATGCATGCCCCTTAGGTTTTGTGAACTTGACTATTAACGGAAGGAAATTGGAGCGTTAGTGGACAGTGGAGCAGAACTGAATATTATGCCAGAAGAAGTAGCAGTGCGACTAGAATTGCCTACTAGAGAAATTAGCATGAATATTACAGGTATTGGCGATCACTTATCTCCAGTAGTTGGGTTAGCAGAAGGTATATCCTTTAATATTGACACTGAGACCAGGAAAGCGGCAAATTTTTTCATTGTTCATGGAAAGGTGTATACGGTTCTGGGGCGGCCATTCTTAGCGGATCATAAGGTACGTCTGGAGTTGTCGCAGTCTAGAGGAGAAATACTAAGTTATGACCTATGGGATGGAGGAAGATTGTGCATACCTATTTGTTCACCAGAAGTTCCCGGATGGGAGATGGCTCCCCCACGTCGCCTAATGAATAGATGCTTGCATAGCATTCAGCGTGAAGAGTATATGGACCACGAGGAGGAAATTCAGCTGATGGGAAAGCTAGAGGAGCGCAGTTTATCAATCCCAGGAGAAGAAATAATGGAGGAAGCAGACAACAGCAATTCTAGCATGGCAGAAGTAACTACGTTGACGCAACACTTGGTAGCTGCTGAATCTTCACATGAAGGGGAGTCTGGGATCATGCCAGATTTTCCAGAGGGATTTTGGGGAAGGAAGTGGGAGTTCCAGGATGAGAAGGAAACTTTTGTTTTCTTTGAGAATTACGCGTACCAATGGACGACGGTCGAGGAAGATAACCCGTGGGCAAATTGGGATCCGGAATGGACAGATTTTGGTACGTATCGGGTGGCGAGTATGGAGGCGGATGCGGCAGTAGAGGTGACATTGGATCTTGATTACGTGAACCATGGATTTCCAAAGACTCACTTTCTGAAGGTTTATCCAGAGACACATGGGTCTAAAGCAAGTGGTATTTGGGCAGAGCTTCCAGGATATTTGACGGGTCGGATTGGCTTTATGATGCTACTGAACGACCAAGCAACAGTGAGTTACGTGAAGAACAAGGCGATTTGGCCGGGAGAATGGTGGACACCCCCAGAATTAAGGTATCAACTCTATTATGGTGGCTGGGAGGGATATAAATATTGGAAGAGACAAAAAGAATGGGGTATGATGGAGGATCAGGGAACAGAGGAGAAGGAATTTTTGGCTAAGGTAGTGGCTAGGATGATAACATTTTTTGGAGGATTTAGTTGGGACTTTTTCTGTTGGGCAGCAAGAGAGGAAAAAAAAATATTGGGAGAACATTATAGGCCATTCTGGAAGGATTGGGAGAAAGCAGCATATGGCTGCTGATTTTGGCTTATTTAATTTCTGTCTCACACAAAAAAAAATGATGGAATGTAGGACTCTTTTTTTTGCTTCTTGCTCTTTCATCTCATTATTTCTCTCAGCTCTCATCAATCTTGCCTCAGAAGGGGGAAAGAGTTTTTTTTCATTTACTGGTGGTTCTTACAAAAGCAAAAAAAAAAAAAAAAACTACATTTTTGTAAGATAGTACATCTGAAGATAGGGTGGAGCTGCTTGGTCACGGTGCATAGGAGGAGGGGAGTTCAATTTTTAATGTGTATAAATCAGCAGTCTCCGTCGGCAACAAGTTCCAGGCGGTAACGAGGCAGCGAGGAGGAGTCGAGCAGCGAGGTGGATGGCAAAGAGCACACGACGTGCTAATAGTGCTAGAATCAGCGAAATCAAGCGAGTCCAATTGATGGGCGTAGTCGGAGCGGCGAGTGATCAATCACAGAAGTGGAGGCATGAACCTGTACAAAAGACGGAGAGATGGACTCGGTTGAGGCGGTGCACGGAGGAAGCGGTGACGGCATAGAGGAGCAAGGAGGTGGAGGCAGAGCTTCGGGCTTGGGAAATGCGGCTACACGTGAATCAGTGATTTGGCGAGGGCATCGGGTACACCTAGCAGGATAGCAGCAGGGACATTCATTGACTTGTTAGTCAATTGATATAGGTGAAGGAGATAGGAAGCCAGACACTTACCAGTTTCGATCAGCGAGATGTTGTAGACATCAACGGCGAGGTTGTAGGCATCAGTGGCAAGGTTATAGACATCGTCGGCGCGAGGGAAAATGATTAATAGCAGGCGGCGGCGATGATCACATGTCAGGAGGGGAAAGTTAGCGGGCTGTTTGATCGATCAACTGGAAGAACATACACTTGAATGATCAAGCAACTCAGCAGCAGTTGAAGGAAGACCAAGGAAGGCGAAGCTTACCTGGGACCGATTCGTACCCAACCAACGAGTCAAGAACGATATCGAGGTGGATGGAGCGGCTGGGGAGTTCAAGCAGAGGGAGCTAGCGTTGTCGGGGTTTGAAGTCCGGTGGTGATCGGAGTGCGGGAGAGCACGTCAGCGCGCGGGCGCAAGTTAGAGCGGACTTGAGGAGCGCGGTCTATGTGGGATAAATTTTGAAAAAAAAAAAAAAAGAAGAATGATGTTGTGGCTCCTCAGCAAGAGATAAAACTGCTTGATGTCTCCTCAGCAGGAGAATAAACTGCTTGATTGGGGCTCCTCAGCAAGAGAATAAACTGCTTGTGGCTCCTCAGCAAGAGACTAAACTGCTAGGTCTCCTCAGCAGGAGAATAAACTGCTCAAATTCATAAAGAAAAAAAAGAAAAGAGGAGGTGAAGGATAGATAAGGGGTCCTGCATGACCTTAAACTGCATCTTACGGGAAAAAAAAATTAATATTGTGGATTGGTGGATTTTTTAGAGTTGTGCGTGTAGGCTGCAATTCATTTTGTTAAGCTGAGGGATTGGTGGGTAACTTCAAATTCAACATCAATATAATTCAAATGGAACAATCAGGAAATTGGAAAAGAGGTGGAAGCAGAAAAAATATATTATCATTTATTAGTGGAAAGTATTGGTAGGCAAACAGTTTCCTTTGTTTAGCTGAGGGAATAGGGTGGGCCAATTTAAAACAAAACAAGTCAAAATCAAGTCAAGTTATTCAGTCATTGAAGATTACAGTCATTAACGATTCAAGGAATTTGAAGATGGGAAGAGTTAGTTTGGAAGTGAGAAGGTATAAATTGCGGAAGTGGAAGACGTGGAATGGAAGTTGGAATTTTATAGCGGAACTACGGGAAGAGAGGACTTATAGGACAAGCGGGATACATCGACGGCGGGCAAAAGCATTGCAATAAATGGGAAGGTGGTATTATGTGGTGATCATTAGGAGAAAAGGATGAACGAATAGATCTGGAGCTTAGGTGGTAGTGGCATTCCAATGACTTTTGTGGATTTATGCTACCAGCCTCTTACTTGGCCCAATGTCGTCAGTATGGAGACTGGATTACGGATTGGATTGCAGCGTGGATGGGTCGTAGATGGAGTCGCGGACACGTTGTGGATTACAGCGTTGGATCAATCTATGGAATTTAGACATTTGGGCCCTGGATTAGAACATAGCGGTAGGGAGGAGAGATGATCTGGAATTCTATAGGACTTTATTTTTCGGGAGGTTTGGTATAGGGAGAAGACAACTATTCAACGTTGTGGAGCCTTTATAGGCGATGTAGGAGGGAAGAGGCTCAGCAGCAGCTGCTGCCGAGCTCATGGTGCAGGTGGAAAGCTGAGGCAATCAAAACAAACAAAGGAAAGTATTTTCAGAGCTATTTGCATGCTGAGCGGAAGTTGCTTTTGCTTCTACTAGCACTTTCGAAAGCAGTGGGCAAAAAGCGGGTGGATTGCGGGTGGAGGGCGGAGATGTCGGAGGTACCAGCGATGGTTGTTAGGGATTTCGGGGGCTCAGAGTTGGCATCGGGGGAGGGTCCGGCGGACGAGGGTTGTTCCGGAGGGTGTTGCAGGGGCGGAATCTGACGCGGCTGCGGAGTCGGGGAAAGTCTGAGTTTCGGGCGGCGGGGACCTGAGGGCGAGGTGGACGCGGGGCCGACTGAATCAGGGTGGTCTAACGGCGAGTGTGGGAATCAACAGCTGCGGAGTGCGGAGGTGCGGGGGATGGATGCGGGAGGAGATTGGGGGGGGGGGAGGTGAATTTGTGGTAGAGGAGCGGGGGAGGGGGATTTTTATCTATCTACGTAGTATAGAGTGAAGAAGAATCAAGCGTCAAGTTCACACTTCAGGAGTTACTCAAGGCAGAACAATTCATAATCTCTTTCCGGGTTGCAAAAGCAAGAGCGGTAAAGGGAGTGTTTGTTATTCAGGTCGGAAGTTACTTACAGTGAATCAGTTGTTCCAACAGTGAAATCAAAGAGTGACCATCAAAGACACGGAGAAGAACTCTCAGTTTATCAGCTGCACGGTTTTATTTCCACATATTGGGGCCTCATCGGGAACTCTTTCCGTTTCATTAACAAACGAATTCTTTGCGGGATTCTAAGTGCAACCTTTCTTTCATCAAAAAGTCAAAAAGTTTTTTTTATCATCTGCGTTTGAAATGAGCGACAAACCTTACAAGCAGGGGCCGTCAAAGTTGGTGCTTCGCCGGCAACATTCGTTCCGCCTCTGCCAAAAAGCTGAGGTTACGGAGTCACCGACCATCAAATGTTGGATGCGTTGGACGACGGAGGGGCAGCGGAGGAACCGCGGCCTAAGCAGAAGCCCACAGGGGCTAAGATTAGGCCGCGGGACTATCCTGGTGTTTGGTTTAGCGTCAAGGAGGTGGAGCGGTTTATCAGCCGCTATGAAGAAGCGGCGAAGGTGGAGGAGGCGAATGGTGTAGAAATTTGAAAAGAACCTCTGGGTTGATCATTTTTGTCCATCCAAGCTGTCCAAATCCTTATTTATTTAAGGTTAGTTGCAGTCCATAATCAGCTTTGGGGGATAAGTAATTGCTGCAGTGCATGTTGGGTAGCGGCTGGGTGTTTTCTGGACCACGGGGATTTGCTGCGGTACACCTAGCTATGCTTGAGGTTTCAAGTACTGGGTTCAACTGCGGCGCGCCTCCGCTTGCGTATGCTGAGCTGCTATGTGGAATCGATGACGTGGCCATTGCTCTTGCTTACTTAAGCCTCTACATCTTCCTTGCCGCTATGTAGTCATCATTCTCTCCACACTCGAATCAACAATCCAACCAATAGAACTTGGGTGGTCAGCTCCATCAGCTGTGGTGAGTCGTTTCGTTTCTCTTATTTGTTGATCCTCCTGTCTGATCCACACTGGTCTGCTACCTTCTAGGTCCACCGGTAATGTAAAACCGAGTGATTCCCTGTCGTTTAGTTTACTGGTTTGTCCGATGATCTGATTCAAAGACATGGGGAACCCGCGATGCTTGTGCCATCGTCTCGACTTGATTTTGTTTCAGTTCATATGTCATCAATCTACGGGCAATTGTTTGATCTACACTTGACTGATGAAGTACAAGGCTGCCGCGTTACTTCGCTTCTCCTGCCGCTCTGTTGACTATGCCAAATCCAATCAATCTGAGTCTTGTCTCCATGCCACAGCGCCGACCACCCCAGAACCGCTGTTGCTTTGCCTTGTTTTGACAATTCCAATAGCAATCCTTGATGTCTTAGCCCCAAACCGCTTATTGCTCATCAGTCAAACCTTGCAACGGTGTAAAGCTCAAAAGTGTCAGTGAAGACCTTTTGCTGAGTGTTGAAAGGGATGAATGAGGATACCTCTGCCTTTCTGTGATTCTAGACACTAAACAAGCCCCAATCTCGGATTGGAAGGTTTAATAAAGTGATAGGACGGGGTGTATCAAGATACTACTGTTGTTCAGAAGTGGATTGGGTTTGGATAGATGAAAAGGGGGTGTTGAAGAGTGGATGAGAGGTTATTGATGAGAGTGGGGATTGAACAGAGGTTAGTGGTGATAAAGAGGGGTTATGAGTGATGAGTGATGAGTGATGAGTGATGAGTGATGAGTGATGAGTGATGAGTGATGAGTGATGAGTGATGAGTGGTGAGTGTTGATGAGCACTGATGAAGTGTGTTGAGTGATGAGAGGTGTAATAGATTGAGGAAAGGGTGTTGAGGTTTATAGAAAGGGTGAATAGCCTAGTTGGTAAGGGCTCAGGCTCTGAGGAATAAAGTTGGGTAGAGGTAGTGGGTTCAAACCCAGTGAGGGCAATGTTGAATATAAAGGGTTGGTTGAATATAAGGGTTGCAATGAGTGGTGTAAGGGGTTATGAAAGTGTAAAACTATAATATTGAGGGGCTAATAATATAGAGTGACCAGCTGGATAGTATTTATAGGGGATAAAGACTAATAAGGGCGTAAATAAAATCTGATGCCAGAATCTGGTGAGAAGGGGGGAATGACAAAAAAGTTACAGGCTTATATAGACAACAATGAGGGATTTGTGCTGGCCTGACTGCACAGCATTGAGGGAATTTAGCCAGAATGAGGGATTTGTGCTGGCCTGGAAAAGCCATGGAACACAATGAACAACCAAAACTGAACTACAATGCACAGCCATCAGGTCATGTGTCTGCACAGCCTGTCAAAAAGTGGTGCCAGATAAGGAAAATACACTAAAATAGCTCCAATCAGGCTCAGGTGATTGATGCACAGCCACAACAACTAAATTAGATCCGATCTGCATAACACTGCATGAGATCTGCATGAGTCCGCATGCATCGTGCATGTCCATGTGATTGAGTGTATGGGTGTTGATGTATGTAATTGGTTGTTGTATGTGATATGTTGTATGTAGTATGTTGTATGTAGTATGTCTTGTGTTGGTGTGTAATGTACTGGAGGTTGTGTAAGGAGTGTGATATGTAAATGATAGTGGTGATTGGTGATATGTACTGATGGTGGCCAAGGAGGGTGTGTAACTTCTGATCCAAGGGGTTTGAGAGGTTGTCGTCCAAGGTAACCATAGGGTAAATTGAGCCATAGAGTCCGTTTCTCCAATCAGATATGCTGATTTCTGGCCTGAAGTATGAGAAAAGAGAGAAAAATAGGGAAAGAAAAGAGAAAAAGAATAGAAGAAATAATTTTTTAATTTCAACATTTAAGAATACCACAACGGCCACCGCTTTCTACGATACGCCAGCACCAAATTGCCTTTCCGTAGTCAGAACTCTGCCAACACCTCTGTACCTGTCAGCCTCTATGCTACTAACCAGGTGAGTAAAAGCACTTGGTTGTGCTATGAGTGTATGCAAGGTAAGTTTGGGATTGGTAAGTCTAGTAGGGAAAGGGTAATTCAGAGGCTTCAGTGTTGACTGTAAAGCTTGACTTCTCAACCTTAATAAAGGGAGGAAATCCACTAAAGGATTCTTCCTGCTGAACTCAGACAGGGAATATTGATGGAGAGGTAAGTATTACTACTTACCTGGGGTATCCTTATTCAAGGATAATAATTATACTGGCTAACAAGTTGGGGCAGTAGGTCAATATAATTCAGGATGGTGTGGAGTCTGACAACTGATAAATATTAGTTGTTCTGCTGGTTGACTCTGGGGGGCAATTCCAAGAGAAACCACTGGCTTAAATATTCTCAGAAGGGCCTTGGAAGCGCCCTGAGGATGCTATGGAGGACCACTGGGGAGCAGGGAGCTTTCCCAGAACTCTTATGAGCATTATTGAGCTTAAAATAAATCATGTGGTCTACCATATGGTCCTGGGGCTCTTAAGTCCTTGAACTATAGCCCTGGAGTTGTTAACTCCTTGAACTATAACCCTGGAACTGTTAAGTCCATGAGATCATGTGAGGCATCAGCAGTAACCTTATTGGGTACCAGTGAGAGCTGCCACATGATCTGGGTCTCCCTGGAGCTGTTAACTCCATGAGTCATGTGTACAAGTGCTACCATAATTATTGGGGCACTTGTAAATTAATAATACATAAATTTGAGCGCTTCCTGGAGCTTTTAACTCCTGAATCATGTGTACAAGTGCTATAATAATTATTGGAGGCACTTGTAATTTAATAACACATAATTGAGCGCTCTCAGAGGCTATTGGACCTCAGTATTATGTATATATATGTTACATTAATTATTATTATTATACACAAGTCAATAATACATAATGTTAGCACTTCTGTTGGCTGTTAATTATGTATTGAGGTATAATTATTCAATAATTATATTATAACATATAATAATCCTTTTACATAGTACAGAGGCTTGTACTATGTTTCCAGTGATACTGTTATTGTTATATATTACAAGTATAATTTATAACATTAATTATATAAAATATATAATCAAAGGTAAAGCAGTCATTGGTTCATACCTCTTGAGTACATGTTAATTGAATAGAATAAATATAATATATAATAAAGGTTATATGTACAGTATTGGTATGGTTCTACATAATATATATTATATTAGAATAATATTAATGTATTATTTCTAATATAATAAGACTAAATAAATATGAAATAAAGATACTAATTAATTACAATTAATAATAATTAAGGATTGTAGCTACTTGGGTAATGTCAGGTATGCTGATATTACCTCTGTGGCTGACAGTA